>OVBL01000229.1:600000-825769 GCA_900406555.1 Pseudoturritis turrita | reverse complement strand
TGACACCATGGCGTTCGGGTGACGCATGGTTCACGGCTCGGTGACACCTCAGTTCACGCGGGTGACACCATGGTTCACGGTTCGGATGACACCATGGCTCACGGCTCGGGTGACACCACGGTTGACGGCTCGGGTGATACCACGGTTGACGGTTCGGGTGACGTACTAACGGGTCATGACCCCCGATCCGTCTATCGTGCCATGGATCGGGGTCTACGTCCCAACTTCTTCGCCGTGGGTCGTGACCCCGATCCGTCTGTCGTGTCATGGATCGTGGTACACGACCCAACCTACCTCGTCACGGTTCGGGATTCCTAGTCCAACTCCTTTGTTCACGGCTCGGGTGTACCCGATCCAACTTCATGGTTAGGGATCCCGATCCAACTTCTCACGGTTAGGGACCCCGATCCCACTCACAGCTCGGGTACCCGATCCAATCTCTCACGGTTAGGGATCCCGATCCACTCACAGCTCGGGTACCCGATCCAACTCATGGTTAGGATCCCGATCCAACTTCTCGGTAGGATCTAGCTGCTAGCACCTTTTCATACTTAGTCATTTTCAATCGTTGATTCTCAAGGGTGAAATCTGACCCCACAGTTAGCCCCCCAGCTTGGCAGTATCAGTAATGTTAGTGCCGAGCTGTAAGTGGTCGAGTGAGATCAACGATTCTTGCGGTCATCCCAAACTGTCCTTTTTGATGACGATCCCGAACCATTCCTTTGTAGTATTGCTGGTTCAGTTCCTAGGCAAACAGTTCGGGATTCTGTTGCCTTGATACCTTTATCGGGGAGTGCAAACGTTTTTGCTGGTTCCCGAGGCGAATGACGTCACCATTTGCCTATATAATCCGTGATACTTCTCATTTGTTCTTCACTTCATTTCTCCGAAAATTTCTTCAAAGCAGGTAACTTCTCTCTTCTTTCTCTCTCTAATTTTTTTTGCTTAAGTTTTTAGCCGAAACTCCGTTGCTCTTTCTTCGCCGCCGATCCGCTTGAATTTCCCGATCCATCTTCAACTAGCTCCGTCGCCGTCTTCAAGTTTTTCGGCAGTTTGTTTTGAAGATCTGGATTGACTTGCTGTTCTTAAAAGATCTTCAACTTGTTCTTCCACGTTTAAAAAGGTTTTGATCTATTTTGATAGGCCGCTGAGAGCCCCGATCCGTCCTTTGAATCTTAGAAACCCTAGATTCTCTTTCGCGAGCTGTTAGGGATCCCGATCTGTTCATATCTTCTAAGGACCCCGATCCGTCTTTGAATTCAACGGAATATCTCATTCATCTGTTTCTGCATCTCCCGATCCGTATACCCGCTTGTTCGGCATTTCGGGGCAGTCTTCGCTTCCTGAACCATCCTTCTCTCCCGATCCGTTTCTCACCCGAAGCTGTGGTCGGCAAGATTCTTCTGGCGCACACGTTTCAGAAAACTTGGATGATCCAAGTGATTCGGGGGTTGGGCCTTCCTTTCTTGGCAGAAAAATGGTGCTTTCTGAATCCTCTGGAGTTGGCAGCAATTCTGGGGATCCTTTGCGATTTGAAGTGCCTCAACTCCACGATTCTCCATTCGTCGAGGCGGCAAACCCTTGCACTGATGCAATGGACCCCGATCTACCAAAAATTGAACCGGAGGATTGGTTCTTCGATCCAGTTGTGGCCAGACAGGAGTTAAAGCGTCTGATGCATCTTAACCATCAAACCCCAAGGAAGAAGAAAAACAGGAAGCAACCCAATCCACCTGGTTCAACCCTTTCAACCGTGGATTCGCTATCGGCCCTTAGGCATAGGTTCGGTATTTCGGAGGAAATCGAATTTGTGCTTCCTTCTCCATCAGACCGAGCCAATAATCCCCCTCCTAACCATTTCACTCTTTACGAAAGCTTCTTCTACCGCTGCCTGTTGTGGTAGAATCCCATTATCTGGAAATACAACTTAGCTATTTCTCAAATCAACCTTCGAGGAATCAGGCATATGGTCGGTATTCTGGTCAGGAGTTATGAGTGCGATCTAGAAGTCGGCGTCGAACACCTGACACACTTGCTGGAGTTCAGGCGTCGAAATAAGCGGGAGCTGAAATATTATGTGTCGGGCAAGGCTAGGAGAAATATCATAAGAGGCTTCCCGTCGAAGGACGATAATTGGGAAGACTACTTCTTTTTCGTCCCTATTTCTGAAGCATCGGTGGGTCGGAGGTGCCTTCAGTCTGTCAAGTCTGGCTGGGGAGAAATTGGTAGCCGATCCGTTGCTCGACTTGGGCCACGACTCGGGTCTCCATTATTTAGCAGTTCCCTTTTTCCTTTTTTTTTTTTTAGGTTTCTTTTTAACCTTGCGTAAATTTTATTGTTTTGCAGTTCGTCATCTTCGTCTTTCATTGCCTCCCGATCTGTCTGAGGTTCACGAAGCGCTTTCAGCTCGCAAGTGCAATTGGTCTAGAGATTTCAACCTTCACCGAGTTGAGAGAGCACGAGCCCTTTCAGAAGGACAATCAGTTGAGCAATCGTCCCCTTCTCATTCTTCAAGAGACACGATGGGAAGACCAACTTTCAGAGACCGAGCTGCCGCGAAAGCCAAGGCAGAGGCAGAAGCCCGGGAAAGAGCGCAACAAGCCAAGGCGCTGGCCCAATCTCTTCCCCCGACCCATGAATCTACCCCCGCCGCTGTCCCCGAACCAAAAATCGCTGGTAATCACCCCGAACCGACTCCTTCATTGGCTTCTGGAGGAGTCATTTTAGGACTTCGTCCAACCGATTCTCGACTACTGCCGCACCAGGATAAGGGCAAAGGGAAGGCAAAGGAAAAGAAAAACACAAGTAAAAAACGCCAGTCAGTAGACGATAAGGGGATGCCCCGAAGCGCCTGCGACATACTGAATCATCGAAGGCGATTCCCGAAGCCATCCCTCTTTCTGCTGCTCCGATAAATGCTGAAGGGGCATACAGTGATGCCTTAGCATCCGCGGCCATCTTCTCGAAAATCACCTGTCCAGGTGATCGCTTTCCGCCACCCGACACTTTGCTTAGGGATAAAACCTACAGCGAGATGTCGCTTAGGGGTGTCAAGGTATGTGATGTGTACTTGTTTTGTTTTCATTACCCGATCCGTCTAAACTTAGTTAAACGTATTTTCTCGTTACCGTGCAGTTCATATCCCATCTTAACAGGATGGTAATGGGATACGAATCTGACTCTCGTAAGGACCGCGAGAGGGTCGAAGACGCTAGGCGGAAAGCCATTGAGCTGGATGGGAAGCTCAAAGAAGTCGAGGCGGCTCAGGTTGCCGAACGGGAAAAAGCAGTCAAACGGATCAAAGATTTTGAAGCTGATGCGGAGGGGCACAGAAAGCACATCAAGGAAGCTGACAAGCGGATCATGCGGCTAGAGTCAGGAAAGGCAAGGCGGGATGCTCATATAGCTAGCCTGACGAGGCAGCTTGAAGCTGCTAATGAGCTTCTCGAGAGCAAGGTCGAGCGAGCCGTTCTAGAGACCAAACGGGAGACCATGATGATGTTTGAAGGCAAAGTTTCCCGAGTCAAAAAGATTCTCAGCCAAATTGACGGCGAGCCAAAGGAGAATATGCTCGACCTTGCCCAGATTGAAGGCAATCTCCAGTTCGTTGGGCTTCTTCAAAGCGACGATCCGCCATCTCTCGATGCCGAGGCGAAGAATTTAGCTGAGCAGAAAGAGGTCTTGACGGGATCTCATGAAGCATTCGCTCAGCTCGTGGCCGAAATGAGAGAGATCCTGAGATTGTCTCCAGTCCGATCTGATATTCTCAAGGAGCTTAACGATGGTGAGCCCATGGAGACTGCTGCTGCGAGTGTCGGGATCCAGGAATTTTCCGGGTCTAACAAGGGAACGCCTGGTCTGGTTGATCTTGGTCCGGTGGAAGTTGCTAAAGAGATAATCTCCGATCCCGTTTCCGCGAACGCTCTCGATGCTGCCCTGGAGAAAAAGGTTGCAGAGTTTGCTGAGGCGTTGCTTGTTGAGGACAAAGCCCCCAAAGGCGAAATAGCTGAGCAGATGGTGGAGGCGGAGCAGAAGGCGGTTATGACTCCCGAGATAGTGGAGGACTACGATCCTCTTTTCTTTGTTTAGTTTTAAAACTCTTTTTGTTTAATGCCTGGACGGCTTTATCCAAGTTGTCTAAGAACTTATCACCTGGTTGCTGACTTAGCTAACCCTTGCCTTTGAATATATATGTCTTTCGTTTATCAATAGATTCAAGAATGCCTTGCTTGCAGTCGTTTTTGTTGAGTATTTGTTCTGGCGAACAAACTTATGTTTGCGTAGTTATGAGATGATCAGTCTCGAGATGATCATTTCGGTTTACAGATAGATTACCATAAACTTATCTGCTCCGATAATGAACATTTGTTTGCATAGTCTAAGACGAGCATTTCGGTTTACGGATAAGTTACCATAAACGTATCCGCTCCGACAATGAACGAATACTTGTATAGCGCGCTTTTAATCCTGAGACGGATGTGAGAGTTCTCTATTGTGGCCAGCAATAGTGAAGATGTGGCGAGATGCCCGTTGTAGTCTGATTTGCTCAAATATGTCTGTTTTGTTAAGACTTAGTGATCCTTGAAGGATGTTTAGATAGAAACTGCTTTTTAGAAGCAAAGCTTTGATAGGTAGTAGAAACTGTTACAAAGATGGGAGTATGCGAGTATGCGTATACGTACCCACTCCCCCCCTTTTGAAAGGAGGGGGGCAACTGAACCCGTCCGAAGACGAGCTGCCTACGTACCCTTTGCAGGGATCAAGTCGCCCCGTAGTTCATGTAAAGTAGCTTAGTGATAGTACTTTTTGAGATGCATTGCGTTCCATGATCTCGGTACTGGAACGTCCGTCATGTTAGCAAGTTTGTAAACGCCAGGTTTGACAACTTCGGTGATCTTGTAGGGTCCTTCCCAATTTGCTCCTAGTTTGCCAGCATTTGTTTCCACGGTGTTCTGAAAAACCTTCCGCAAAACTAAATCGCCTTCGTAGAATCTTCGTTCTCGAACGTTGGAATTGTAGTACTTTGAGGCCGCGTGTTGATAGTTCTGGATCCTGATCAAGGCTTGGTCCCTTCTTTCGTTGATCAAGTCCAGTTCGTCAAGCATTAACAGGTGATTGAGCCCCTCTTGTTCTGGTAATAGCCTCCGGCGAATCCCTGAAAAATGTATCTCCGGTGGGATGACACACTCTGTTCCGTAGACGAGGGCGAACGGGGTTTCTCCTGTCGCTCGTCGTGGGGTGGTGCGGTGAGACCAAAGTACCCCCTCCAGTTCTTCAGCCCAACGTCCCTTCTTCTCGTCAAGGCGTTTCTTTAGGCCGTCAAGTATTTTTTGTTGATTGTTTCGGCCTGTCCGTTCCCTTGTGGATATCTTGGAGTAGACTTGCTGAGTCTGATTTTCCATTTTTCGCAGAAACCTTCAAAACGATTTGAGATGAACTGCGAGCCGTTATCTGTCACGATCTCGTACGGTACCCATGTCGGCATATGATGTTTTTCCATACGAAGGCCTCCACTTGCGCATCTTTAATGTTAGCATAGGAGTCGGCTTCGACCCATTTTGAGAAATAGTCGGTCAAAACTAGAAGGAAGCATTTCTGTTTTGACGGATGGAGTGGCCCGACAATGTCCATAGACCATCGCATGAATGGATATGGCGATGAGATTGATGAAAGTACTTCTGTAGGTTGGTGGATCATCGGCGCATGGCGTGGCATTTTTCGCATTTGGCTGAAAACACCTTGCAATCTTTGATCATTGTTGGCCAATAGTAGCCGTGACGTTTGACTTTTATGGCTAGTGCTCTCCCTCCAGAGTGATTTCCACATGAACCGTTGTGAATTTCCTCCATAACTTTCCTGGCGTCCTTTCCTTCCACGCAGTTTAGCAACGGTCCCGAGAATCTCCACTTGAAGACATTTCCATCAAGTAACACGTAACATGCTGCCTGGGCTCTAAGCTTGCGAGCTGCCCATTTTTCGGTTGGTAGGACGCCGTCGCATATGTATCCTCTGATTGCGCCGAGCCATTCCTTGTCACAACCATATTCTGGATCATTGTTGACTTCATTTGTTTCTCCGTTGGGTTCAATGACAGGGTCATTGCTGCTTGTCGTAGTTGGTGACTCAACGAGATTGTCTTCTTCCATTGGGGCAATATCCGGCTCTGCCGGTGATTGGTCGGCCAATTCTTCCTGCATTTCGTCCATCGCCTCTTGCCTGGTCGAAATGTCTGTCGCTCGTCTAGCCGCTTGTGAACGAGTTATGGCATTAACTGAACCACCGGAACTGATGCTCGGGTGTTGGATGAATTCTACCGGGATCACTCGCTTTAGATCTGGATCGGAAGTTGATGCGAGGGCTGCAAGTGCGTCGGCTGGGGTGTTCTCCCCTCGCGGAATGCGTGTTAGGATGAATTGCTTGAACTGTGCAGCTAATTCTTTGACGATCTTCAAGTAAGCCTCCATGCGATCATCCTTTGCTGCATATTCACCGCTAAACTGATTCGCGACTAGTTGGGAATCGCAAAATGCATGGAGTTTCTTGATCTTTAGGCCATTAGCAAGTTTCATCCCGGCAATCAAGGCTTCGTACTCCGCTTCGTTGTTAGATGCATGAAACCCAGGCGGAAAGACTGTTCCAGAAGTTCGCCAGTTGGAGAGGTTAGCCGTATCCCGACTCCTGAACCGTTTTTGGAGGATGAGCCATCAACATGGAGTTTCCAGAGCTGTCCTTGTATTTCGTCGTCAATGCCTTCTTCGGGTAGCTCGATAAGGAAATCTGCAAGAACTTGCGATTTAGCGCATGTGCGTCCGCGATACGCAATGTCGTATTCGCTCAGTTCGATAGCCCAATTTGCTAGCCTTCCTGACTGACTTGGACTGTGCAGAACAGACCTTATCGGAAAGGTGCTCAGAACGACGATTGAGTGAGACTGAAAGTATGGCCTTAGTTTTCTTGCCGACATGACTATGGATAGTGCCAATTTCTCCATCTGTGAGTACCTTGTTTCCGCGTCTGTAAGAGTTTTACTTACGTAAAATATCGACTTCTGTTCACCGCGCTCATCTCGAATCAATACGCCACTTACCGCTGTGGCAGAAATTGCGGTGTACAGAAAAAGTGGTTCCCCTGCTTCTGGTTTTGTGAGAACTGGGGGAGTGGCTAGGTAGTTCTTGAGTTGGAAACGCTTCCTCGCAGTTGTCCGTCCACTCGAACTTCTTGTTCCCTCGCAAAGTATCGTAGAATGGCAAGCATTTGTCGGTGGATCGTGAGATGAACCGGTTAAGCGCAGCTACTCTCCCAGTAAGACGTTGGACTTCTCTTTTCGTCTTTGGTGACGTCATATTGATGAGTGCGTCGATCTGCTTAGGGTTTGCCTCAATGCCGCGGTGAGTTACAAGATATCCAAGGAACTCTCCCGAAGTAACTGCGAATCTGCACTTGGTCGGATTTAATTTCATGTTGTGAAGATTCAGCTGCGAGAAACATTCCTTGAGATGAGCGACGTGATCCTGTTCCTTTAGTGATTTCACCAGCATGTCGTCTATGTAAACCTCCATTGTTTTACCGAGTTGGTCCGCAAACATCTTGTTCACCAGTCGCTGGTATGTCGCGCCCGCATTTTTCAAACCGAATGGCATCACCTTGTAACAATATGTTCCACGATCCGTTATGAAAGCGGTCTTCTCGCGATCATCGGGGTTCATCAAGATCTGGTTGTAACCTGAGAAGGCATCCATGAAGGATAGGAGTGCGTTTCCTGCCGTTGCTTCGACTAAGCGATCGATATGTGGAAGGGGGAAGCTGTCTTTTGGACAGGCTTTGTTCAGGTCGGTGAAGTCCACGCACACGTGCCATTTGCCATTCTTCTTCTTGACCACCACTGGGTTAGCTAGCCAGTCCGAGTACTTTACCTCAGTTATTGATCCGACGCGCAGTAGTCTCTCCACCTCGTCATTTACCGCTTTAGCTCTGTCTGGCCCAAGTTTTCTTCTTTTCTGCTTTACCGGTTTGAAAGTCGGGTCGACGTTCAGTTCGTGGCTTGTTATGCTGATATCGATGCCAGGCATATCTTCTGCTTCCCATGCGAAGGTGTTGATATTTTCCTTCAAGAATGCCACGATCTCTTCTTTGATCTTTCCATCTAACGCTGCTCCAATTTCTACACAGCGTTCGGGATGTTTGTTGTCGATGCAAACTGATATGACGGGGTCGCAGGTTGGTTTAGACGCTTCTTCTCCGCGATCCACCGCGATCTGTAACTGCTATAACAGTTTGGAAAGCTCTTTCACCTGTTCTCTGTCGGTCTTCATCTTCTTGCGCTTTGACTTTGCTGTTGGATCAGTCACCGGGTTTCTGAGCTTGTGTGCGGCGAGAAAGCAGACGCGAGACTCTTTTTGGTTTCCTCGAATAGTTTTCACGCCGTTTGGTGTGGGGAACTTGAGGCAAAGATGGTAGGTCAAAACGGCTGCGCGCATTGAATTTAACCAGGGGGTCCCCACGATGACGTTGTAGATGGCCGGATGGTCAGCTACGGAGAATTCAACTATCTTCGTCACCTCGCCAGCTTGGACAGGCAGTTTGATTGTTCCGGTGGTCATGGTGGTTTCTCCAGAGAATCCTGTTAAGGGTTTGGGAGTAGATATCACTTTGGACAGGTCCACATTCATCCTTCTGAGAGTTTCGAGGAAGATTACGTCTACAGTGCTCCCAGTGTCTACCAGTACGCGTGCTACATCGCAGTCGTTGATGATCAACTCGATTACGAGAGGGTCATCATGAGGTCTGTCGATTCCGATCGTTTCTCTTTCCTCGAATGATATCACGTCATTTGGAAACTTAGATGGTTTAGACCAGTTGATGCTGACGTCTGCCCTTCGCTGGAAGGCTTTGATTGACGAGACGGTATCTGAGCAATAGTGGGATCCTCCCATTATCATGCTAATCCTTCTCCTGCTTGATCCAGAGGGTGGCGTTTCGTCATCCCTTCTGTCGCACTTGGTGTGATCTTCTTTTGCCAGGTCGGGTTTGTATGTGTTTACGTCCATCTCGAAATCCTTGAGGCTGACATTTCCCCCAAGCTCGCCGGCTGCTAATTTTTTAGCAAGCTTCAAGCCTAGAATTCGGCAGTTCGCGGTAGAATGTCCGTAGATATGGTGGTGTTCGCAGTAGGGCGTCTCGTCATAGGAGCTGTCGCCTTTGGTCCATGTGCTCCATGAGTTTCTTCCACGGCCTCGGCCTCTCCCGCGACCGAATCCAGGAGTGTCGATTTGATAGTTATGAGCTCCTCGAAAACCTCCTTCATGCTGGATATAGCTGGAGCCTTGATTGTTCTTCCTAGTGTTGGAAGGGGCTGAAACTTGGGGAGAATGGTTCGTTATCTTGGCCTTCCCGTGCTTCTCAGTTAGGATTTTCATCTTTTCTTCTTCGGTGATGAAGTCTGCGGCTCGATGCATAGCGTCTTGTATCGTAGTGGGGGTGTTTAGCGTGATTTCTTTGCGAAAATCGGAATTGAACCAGAGTGCACGCTTCAGGGCTAGTAGGGCTGCTTTGTCGCTCAGGCCTTCCACTTTTGACATAATAGCCTTGAACCTTCCAATGAAACTCCGGAGTGTTTCGTTCTGTCCTTGAGCTAAGGTCCACAGGTCGGCGTCAGACGTTCCGGGATCCATGAAGATGGAGTAATGTTTCAAGAATGCCGCAGATAGCTGGTTATAGCTGTCGATGGAATTTCGCTCGAGTCTTGAGAACCACTGGAGCGCCGGTCCCTTAAGATGCTCCACGAAGAGAAGGCATTGTCCGGCGTCTCTTTCATTTTCCTTGAAATTAGAGCGTCCCATGACAATGGCGAAGGCCGTCAGATGCTCCTTCGGATCGGTCTTTCCTTCATAGATCGGGACTTTCATCTTTCCAGGATCTGGAATTCTCGTGCTAGTTATCCGTGCTGTGAACGGGGTGTTCTGTGCTTCCTCCAGTACACGATCTATCTCTGGCACCTTGCTAGTTGCTTTGTGCATCATGGATCGGACAGCTCTTATGTCGGCAGCTGCTCGATCCATATCTGCTCACATCCTAGCCATCTCGTCTTTCTGGGCTCTGACTCCTGCTCGGCGCTCTTCGTTCATTCATGCTTGCTCAGCCCAGAGTATGTTTTCCTCTTCCTCGGTCAGCTCTTGATCTCCTTCGGGGATGGCCTCGCATCTTTCGGTTCGGGTTCGACCAGTTGCTAGGTGTTCACGATTGTCATGGCTCTCCACGTTTTGCTCCATTCGGTTCTCCTCCTCTAGATTGATGATTGGTGCAGGCTCCTCTTCGATTGGTGTGTCGTCTGCCCCTTGGAATCTTGAGGCTAGGTTTGCTGAGCTTTGGTGTTGTGGTGGCAGTCTTCCTCGGGTCCTCGGTGGGTTGAGCGGAGTTGTGAAGTCCAGGGCCGTTGGGTTGAGACGCCTCCCGACTCGTCTTGCTGGATCCAGACCTGATCCCGTGACTCGGGTACGACCCACCGTTGTGAGGGCCCTCAGCTCGCCCGTCATCGTGTTGTTCAGCTTATCTTGCTCCTCCGCCTTTTTGAGCAGTGTCTCCAGCATGGCTTTCATCTCCGTGAGCGTTGTCGAAGTCTCCCCAGCGTCTGTGGATCGGTTCGCCTGATCCTCCACGCCGGCGTTTCTGGTGTCAGCAGCGCTATCGTCTCCGTCGTTGGTCATCGTCCTCAGATCGGTTTTGTGGTGGTTCTTTGGTGTAAGAAAATTTCAATCCCCCCTCCTTCTAGCGCCAAATTGTGGGAGTATAAATCCGCGCCAATTGAATTTGTTATGTCTTTTAGCGAGATCTGAAACTTCTGAGTAAAAACCACCGAAAAACACAAACAGAGATCCAAAGTTCGTGTTTTATTAAGCTGCTTAGAAAGCTTTTTGTGTCAGAGCAAAAGTACAGAGTTTTGCTAGGTAAATTGCGGATCCCCCTTTCTTAGGGTTTACATCAGTATATATACTAAGTTAAGTCGGCCAAGTTAGTATCCAAAGAGATCAGGAAGGTTTCCTAATTCTTCGGGATTTCCTTTTAGCATGTTATCGTCATGGGCTTCGATTCATGGGCTATCTTTGTCATCTCTTTCGTGGGTTTGAACTTGTGGGCTCGTTGTCTCGGCCCATTCTCTAACCATGGTTCGCGGTTCGGGTGACACCATGGCTCACGGCTCGGGTGACGCCATGGTTCACGGCTCGAGTGACACCATGGTTCACGGCTCGGGTGACACCATGGCTCACGGTTCGGGTGACGCCATGGTTCATGGCTCGGGTGACATCATGGTTCACGGCTCGGGTGACACCATGGCTCATGGCTCGGGTGACGCCATGGTTCACGGCTCGGGTGACACCATAGTTCACGGCTCGGGTGACACCATGGTTCACGGTTCGGGTGACACCATGGCTCACGGCTCGGGTGACACCACGGTTGACAGTTTGGGTGATACCACGGTTGACGGTTCGGGTGACGTACTACGGGTCATGACCCCCGATCCGTCTATCGTGCCATGGATCGGGGTCTACGTCCCAACTTCTTCGCCGTGGGTCGTGACCCCCGATCCGTCTGTCGTGTCATGGATCGTGGTACACGACCCAACCTACCTCGTCACGGTTCGGGATTCCTAGTCCAACTCCTTTGTTCACGGCTCGGGGTACCCGATCCAACTTCATGGTTAGGGATCTCGATCCAACTTCTCACGGTTAGGGACCCCGATCCCACTCACAGCTCGGGGTACCCGATCCAATCTCTCACGGTTAGGGACCCCGATCCCACTCACAGCTCGGGGTACCCGATCCAACTTCATGGTTAGGGATCCCGATCCAACTTCTCACGGTTAGGGATCTAGCTGCTAGCACCTTTTCATACTTAGTCATTTTCAATCGTTGATTCTCAAGGGGTGAAATCTGACCCCAACAAGGCTGCAATGGAGTTGTGATAGCACCAAGGAAGACGACAAATAGGAGTTTATCCTGGCGTACCCAAGTTCCATGGGCTGGATTGGGTAAATTGGAGCCGTTTTGGCTAATGGTGGCTGGTGGGATGGCAGGATTTTCAGCAATAAAGCGACGGAGATCGTGACCATCGAAAAACATTCTAACTTGAAGGCTCCAAGTCAGATAGTTTGTGGAACAGAGCTTGGTTATGGTGCTCATGTTGACAGGGTACAAAGGGTTTTGCGGATCAGCAGAGTTGGGAAAAGTTGCAGGCATCAGAAGAGGCCATAGATCCAGCAAGTGAGTGATTTGGTTTGATTTAAAAGAGGGGGAGCAGTGAACATAAGAAATCAAAGGAAAAAAAGAGGATGAAAAATCGAGAGATTGGGTGGAATTTGTTATGAATAACAGAGATTGAGAGAGAATTGTGTATCTTATTCCATGAATAACCAATAGTATATATAGGGATACAATAGCTTGGAGAGGAAGTATAACTTGGGGAACAAGTAAGTCTAGAACATGGGTCTAATATGGGACTATAATGGGCATCCATCTAATGGGTTCATAACACTCCCCCTTGGATGCCATTATAGTAAAAGTATTTTCTAATGCGCATAAGATGCTGCCTCATTAAAAACCTTACCAGGAAAACCCAATTGGGACAAAACCATAGTTAAGGGAAAAAGAGTGCAACGCGCTTTTACTCACCCTGATGAGTGCATAACTTGAGATCGTTGTGACGACGCGAACTTGTTTCTTGAAAGTAGCAGTTGAAAGTGTCTTGAAAAATAAGTCCCCCAAAGTTTCCCTTGAACGATCTGTAGAACGTGTACATCGCCATTCTTCTGCAACTCATGAGTATTTCAAATGAACCATCTTGATCATTCTCTTTGTTATACTCGATATCATTAATGTATGACATTCATTTGGGAGATTGATAGACTTCCATATATCATTGTAATGATAACGTTCTTCATTAAGTGTCTATCATATGTGTGTTCTTTGATGTCTCGTTAAAAACATTGTCATAGAAAAACCCTATGGGATAAAAACTTTGACAAGGAAAAAAGAGTACATCCACGCACATCATTATATTTCTCCCCCTCAGAAACATCTTCTTCAGGAGATGAATTATGATCATATATGACATCTCTTTTGAATTATTAAAGCATAGCCTTAATGAACGAACTCATTATCTCAAATCACTGGACTTCTGGTCCATAACATCATTTCCTTCTTACCATACAAAATCTCATCTTTCAATCATGAAAGAGATCGTTAAATTTCTTAAACATCAGTTTAAGTATGGTACTTCTGGACTAACAATAGGTGAGCCTTATTATCTAGAATCCTGCAAGGATCTCTTAATATAACATCTTCTTTGCTAGATGTTCAATTTGTAATTCCAAGCAATATTTATCTTTTCATAAATCTTCATGGGTACAAATTTATATGATTATACCCCCATGCTACATATTTTCTTTTCATTCGATCGAGTAGAGCTCCGGGGAACATAACTCTAATATCATTAATCCTTCAGGGATTATATCCTTTATATTTATATCCTTCGAGGATTGCATGTAAATGTCATTATCTAGTGTTCCATCTCTTATTGCCAGACTTATAAGATATCTAAAAATAAATGCATCCACCACAGATAATATATCTCTTCATAATACATTTCTTGTCTTTGTGATAATCCTTGGTCAACCAAATGTGCTTTATATCTCACAATTTCACTGTTTTCACTATTCTTTCACACAGAGACTCTCTTATCTTCCACTGGTTTTACACTTCAGGTGCACGGACTACTGGTCCAGATATTTCTCTGCAAGAGCTTATAATTATACGTCTATTTCTTCCTTTCCATTTTGGCCAATCATTACTTTGTGTACACTTTTCAATAGACTTTTCTTATGATCCTCTTTCTTATGATCCTCTTTCTTATTCATAATATCAACTGCTCATAGCATGCAAAAATATTACGACGTCGATTTGCTTTTCGGTTCCATCTTATTTCAGACATGACATAACTAGCTAGATCTCTTCATTGTCAGGTACCTGAATTTATTTCTTTGTCATGTATAAAGTCTCTTCTGGAGATCCTTCGTTCTCTGCTGGAGATCGTTCAAGAATCTTTCTTTCCTCGATCTGGTCATTCTCAATTTCTGCTCCTTTTCTTTTCAGAGGATTCTTATATTTGGAACCAAATAGGTCTATCACGCTTCATGCGATCTTTAGACTCAATAGCAGTTTGATATTGTCCTTCTGGGACATAAATTCTAATTGGAGCATATACAACTGGTATAGGTGACTTCATCACTCTATTTGGGTCAACAAAAGCATCTGGTAATTAATACGCTAATTTAAGCTCTGTAAATGAATTATCTTTTGGACTTCTAATATACAATCTTTAGTCCGAGGATCATTGATAATTCATTCCAACTTATTTCTTTCTCTAGCTGTTTACTTTCTCCCCCTAATGTTGGAAAACCTGACTCATTACAATGAGAGTCTGCAAATCGAGCCTTAAATAAATCCTACTGGGATGGCTCTAGATACTTAGTCGTCATTCATATCCAACATATATTCTTATCCTCTTTTGAGGTCCCATCTTAGAATACTGTGGTGGAGCATTTTGGACGTTCAAAGATTTTCATATGGGAAATATTTGGTTTCTAACCCAAAACCAATTATGATGGGGAGAACTATCATTTACTCATTGGCTTGATGCGAATCAATGCTTCTAAACCATTTTGTGTATGAACATGATCTTCTTGATGTTCAACACTCATTCCAATGGACATGTAATAATCATGCTTTAAACATAATTTCACCAGCATTATCAAATCCACTTGCCTTTAGATAAAAATCTGGAATACTCTTGTACTTTAATCAATTAAGCAAGTAACCTCGCAAACTCCAAGTTGCGGATTGATAACAAGGATAAATGTGGCAATATAGTCGATGTATCCATCGACTTTATGCGTCCATCGAGTCAATGCGTCCATCAGCTCGATGCGTCTATTAGAACCATAAGGTATCTAAAAATTCACATGGTGGGTGATCAGTCCATAACCATCTCCTTGTATCCGTTCCAGAAAATTGATAGAATCTAAATTATTTAAACTGGTGAAAACCATATTATCATATTGCCTTCTGAGCAAGCAACATATAATAAATTATTAGGAAGAATCTTCTGGTTCTTCACTGAATGTCCACATTATTTTTCGCATCATCATTACACCAAGATGACCAATCCGGTTAAGCCAAACATTTAATTTCTCAGTAAACTTCTGATTTACTTTCACTATTAATCACTTACTCCCTTCAGGGGATATCATTATCAAAATTACTTTCTTTAGTCCATGACAATCAAGCATGGATTTTGATGATGAAGCTTATGTCGATAAAGCAATAAACGGGATAATGATAGAAATTCTATAACATAGTATAGAAAATCTAGAGATAATTTAACTAAAAACATATAAGACATGGTACGAGATCAAGAGGTTAGAAATCGAGCGTACCCGGAAAATCCAGAGCTAGCGATGGGAGTTGTCAGAGAATGGAGGTCGAGGCAATCACTTTAGTAGTCACTTTCTTGGTGAATTTTATTTGTCTGTTCATCATTATTGAACCGTAATGGTCTAACCGACTCATGCCAAACATTGAAGTCTTTGGTAAACTTCTGGTTTACTATATTATTTATTTCCATTATACTAATCTTTGTGTAGTACAATCTAGTAGAGAATGCAAATAATTTCTCCAAGATACTTTTACCGCCTTGGATATACTCGTGATTTGAAGGTTTTCAACATTTTCTTCACTTATTGTCTCAACATTGTTGGACTTGAAATCTCTTTGATTTACTTTATAAACAATTCATCAAGTCTATTTTGAGTGTGAACATAATCTTCTGGATGTTCCACTTACTATGGATGTGGGATTCTTTCATTCTCCCCCTTGAGACGATGATGCTTTAGGTCAATCAATCTCGAATTGAATCCTACCTCAGAATCAACAACATACCCAACTTGGGTTATGTATTTTATCTTACATTCTTTTAACTTTTCAGACTTGGGAGAGTATAACACATCAATTATTTCAAAAGACGTTCCCATAGGCAATAATACATATGCTCTTCCGGAGCCTTCAATAAACTTTATACTACCAGATATAGTACTCACACTAGATTTTCTCTTCGTCAGATGAGATAAATATCTCTTGATTGTTACCATCTTTATTTTCTCCTTCTTGTGAGAATATGAGTTCTTCAAAGAAACTCCTCGACCTTGACCATATCCATATCACACCCATATTCACGACCACTTTTATAAACACTTTTTCTGCTAGTGTTATTAGTGTGGTCCTTTTCTTTCTCAGTATATGATGTCATATTCACTTCAAGATTCTTTTTCACGGTATTTTGTCTGCAGGACGATATTATTTGCGTGAAAGGTAGAGTATATCTTTTCTAGCATCGCTGTATTAGTAATATTCTTTCCACATCATATAAACTTTTCTGAACATAGCTGAGTTGTATCCACTTACAAACTCCAAGTCTTGTAGTCTCATATGTAACTAAGCTCAACTAGTTTTACGTAATATCACATTCAGGTGATCATATCTTTTCTTAAGAATTGTTCCAAAGAACTTAGTGAACATAATCTTCTGGATATGTCACTTATTGTCTATGTGAGAATCTCTAATTCTCTCCCTCGAGATGATGAAACTTCTCGTTCATCCATCTCGAATTGAATCTCACGATGAACAAATATATTATTAAAATCATCTTATTAAATCGAGCCTAAGTAATAATCCTTATTAACACCATCACAATTCACTAGTTTTTCTATCATGTGCATTAAACTAGGTTTTCAATCAATCAATTCACCAAACAAGGTCATATGACAAGTATGTGTATATCAGTCTCTACATGAGAACAAACAAGCAGCATAGAACAATGCAAAATCCTAATAATTTTATAGTATGATTATACTGTGCAAAATCTGTGCGAAAATCAGATTCGTGCAAAATTGGGATGAAATCCTAATAATTTCAGCTGTGCAAAATCAGGGTTATATTTATGTCTCTGCAAAATCCGGGTTAAAATTATGCAAATGCAAAATTCGGATTATAATTGCTCTGTGCAAAATTCGTACAGAAAATAGTGCAGATCTAATAACATAAATTCGTGCAACTTCCGGATGAAATAATATTTAATTCAATGACATAAATCAGGTTCTCTATGCATATTCAGAGCATGCCAATTTTTTTATAATAAGAACCCTAAAAATATTTATCAATCATCAACAAAATTAATATATCATAAAATCACCTCATCAAAATTAATAGTATATCTATTAACATCATCTAGAATAAAATAATTTTAAACCAACATGTTGTGTTAAATATGAAATACTATCTCATCAAATTAAGCATTTTAATTATTATGAGAATTCCATTTGTGTAATTTCAATGAAAGATTTAACAAGCGAAATTGATAAAGAAATATGATTTTTTTTTTCTTTCTTGGACATGCTTAGAATCTAAATCAGCATAAAAGTTAATCCAAAATAGTATTTATCATCAATATTCCAAAACAAAGAAGCATAAGCCGATAAAAAAAAATGTCTCTCTTTTCTATAATACGATTATGATATATAAATATATATAGATATATATATATATATATATAAATATATATATATTAATCTCAATAATACTTTCTTTTCTTTAATTTTGTCTATGATAATGAAGTTATGGATTTTAATTAGAGAATAATAAAGTAATAAAACATGAATTGTTGAATCAAACAAAGAGTCGAAACCAAACCAATAATTTATCAAGTTCTAAATTTTAATTAATGGTCTTCGAACTCTAAAAGAAAGCAGGTTTCGATAATGACAAAGCAATCACCAAGCAATAAGCATTATAACAAAACAATAAGAAGTATGAGCCAATCAGATTGAATCAATGAATTATTCTACCACGTTTAGATGAAAACATGATAAAGCATGACAAATTAACTGGATGAATAATTGTATTTTCTAACATAAGCATGCAGCGGTAGTTATAAAACATGACGTAGAACTTATCTGAGGAATCGGAGAGATCGGTGACAACGTCGGAGTGATTAGAGATCTAAAGTCTCTCGATTGAAAAAAAGCAAAATTGGAGACGTCTCGAAGTTTTGTTCAATGGCTAGGGTTTCGTGCATATGTCTCTTTTAGCTCAAACTAGCTCAGGTGATTAGGGTTTCGTGCTGATAACGTGTTATGAATAACAGAGATTGAGAGAGAATTGTGTATCTTATTCCATGAATAACCAATAGTATATATAGGGATACAATAGTTTGGAGAGGAAGTATAACTTGGGAAACAAGTAAGTCTAGAACATTCTAGAACATGGGTCTAATATGGGACTGTAATGGGCATCCATCTAATGGGTTCATAACAGAATTGAGGTTTTCAATTAAAAAATTAGAGAAAATTGGTATGAGCCTGCTCTGATACCATGTGGAGAGTTTAACTCTTGTGTATTGTCAATCAAAGAAGGAGCGTACATATAGATTAAATACAGAGGACTAAACCTATATACAAAGAAAGAGCCGTTAAAGGCTATAGAAAAGGAAAGAAGATGCAGATAAATAAATATACAATAAAGAATTTACATAAGTGATGATATTGACTTGGTAAGAAAGATATGAGATGATTCATTATCTTAACAGTTTTCGTTATGTTAATTATGAATCTCATCTGAACACAAGTTGAGATTTATTTATTTTATACAAAATGGGAAGCTAACTTCTTTCTTTCTTGTCTAGTCTCTGTTCTTCGTCAAAGTTAAGACAAAAGCTTTAAAAATGTAATCTCTTTCAAGAAACTAACTAGTCAAAGATCTTTACTTTTTAGTCTCCCTTCTTATCGCTTCTCTAAAAATTCAAAAAAAATTCTCATGTTGCGTTGTAGTTTTCTATTGTCACTTTTCCTGAGATCTCTAACAGAACTACAAATCTTAATTTGAGTCTTTAATGTTTATCCAGACCAGTAAGTTAACAGTGTTCTTTAGATCAATGAAAGTAGTAAAATTTAGTGAACCTATAAGCTGGAATCAAATCATAACCCTCCTACATTATTCAAATTGTGACCGACTCAACACATTCCTGCTAGGATATGTTTTCCAAGCAACTATATACCACATATGGCAAAAATGGAATGATCGTCATCACGGAGAGCCGCCCTCTACCACCATCCCGCATAATCAAACTCATAGGCAAGAACATTCGAAATCATCTCAGTTCAATCCGAGCTATGGGGGATCGCACGACGAATGGTTGAGTATGTGGTTTGACACAAAACAGCTTCGTTTCGAAAGATGAACATGGGGATGTAATTCAAAGCAACTATCGAATCACATGCTCTGTTCTCCTATGTTTTTGTTCTAAATTACATAATCACAAATAACTACAATTTTAAAATAGTTTTATAGTTTGAACAAATTTAACATTCATTTAAAAAAACAAAAAAAAAACTAACTCATTTTATGAAACAATTAGTGAATGTCAATCAAGTAACATCTACCACAAGTAATATCTGATCCAAGTAATATAATTTTGTAGTAATTCATGTATATCACAACCTTTGTATTCTCCTTATAAAAAGAGATCATTCTCTCTTGTTAATACACACAAAGATATAACAAAACAACTCTTACTTCAATCTCTTCTTTATTCACAACACGTTATCAGCACGAGTCTCTATCGTTTGAGCTCTACAAGGTAATGTTAGTATTTCTTAAATATATAGATATGCTCATATAATCGAATATGCTCTACACTCACCATTGATTTGGATCTTGTGTATAAGAAAAGTTATAGTTTGATCAAATGATTTTCTAAAAATCTAAACAATATTTTATGTATTATACAATATCAAATCATTTCATTCTTAAGCTATATTTTTCGTGGATATTTGTGAGAAATAAATATTTAGATTACATGAGGTCCATATGTTTTTAGATGTCTTGAAAAAATTCATTTATATAAAATAGTCTCTTTACTTTATCAATATTTGGCATGAAATTAAATGATTATTAAAAGCTAGAAATTTACTTGTCAGAAAATAAAAACATTTTTGAATATTTTTTACAAATAATATAGTTTGCATATAATTAAGCTTATTATATATTTGCATTTACATGAATTAAATTAAACAAAATTATTTTGATCCTAATTTTGTTAAAAAGATTTAGATTGCTTGTATGGAAAGTGTGTTGGTCATCTAATATTTTATTGTTACTTCATGATAAGTTTATTGCAATATTATATGTTCAAATTCATGTTCTTCATTTAAATAATAAAGTAAAAGAAATCCATTTAAGATAATTACTTATCATGGTTATTTGATGTCGAGATCTATTTGGCTACAAAAGACTAAGAAGATGCGATTAATAAGTCGGAAGAACCATCCAACACAGTCATCATCTTTGATGAGCTAAAAGTGAAGATTTCACAGTAAAGATCTCACAGATCTTTAGATAACTTTGAAAGAAAGGTATAATCGTAAGAAAATTTTGACACAATTTAGATCATGTAGATCTATCGATATCCTTGAAAGAAAAGCATAATCATAACAAACAATTGATGATATATAATATATATATGTGTGTGTCTCACGAAAAATGTGATGCCACGCTTATTAGTATATGGTAGTGCTTTTTGATCTTATTATTTTTTCATATAATAAATTGATACATATTTTTAAAAGAGATAAGTGCTATTTACTCTGACCAATAAATTAATGGCATAACTATGTTATAAATGAAACATGTTTTATTGACATAAAATGCAAAATTGTATTATAAACATATATGCTTTAGATCGACGCATATTTTATTAATGTATGAGAGATAGAAATATTTTATCATGTGAAAAAATACTTATGTAAAGAAAGAAATACTCTTATAGAGATTGGTGAGGTAGAAAGAAGATTATTCTTATATATTGATTGAAAGCCCACTGTTATTCACCATAATAAGCATATTGATTTTAAAGCTATTTTGTTAAAGCCTAGATGATGATTTATTGTGATTATGCAAAATATATATGAGTATTATTTTGATATAATGATCATGACTTTAATGCTCGTTCGGTGAATTGGTTGATTGATTCTGAACTAGTTTAATGGCATGATAATAATGAACTAAGTGAATGATGATGATTGATTAAATTATTTTATGTGACTATTATCTTTATTTATAACATATGTAATTTGATCATATTTCCTTACCATCACTTCTATGAGAGTCTTAAGGCAGAGTATTTGACCATAAAAAATCCACATGTTCTTTAGAACAATCTAAAAGAAAGGTATTATCACCAGAATGTGATATTACTTAAATCCTCTTATGATTGGTTTATCTAATAATACAAGACTTGAATATGTAAGTGAATCTCATGTATGTTCAATGTTATTTTCGAGTTTATATTATGTAGAAAGAATATTAATGATGCATAACCGGTAGAAAATAAATACTATATCTTCAACGTACATTATGTTGTCCTGAAGACACATAACCGTGGAAAGAGATTTTAAGAAATATTATGAACTTAATATTGTCTCTTTGTGGCTGAGAAAAATAATGAGCTATAGATGAAAGTTATGAATCACGTCCAATTGTATGGTGCATTTTCTGAAGTGAATATGACATCTTATATAGAAAAGAAAAGAACCACATTAGTAACTCTAGTTTAGCAATTGGCTATAAAAATGTTTGTGAATGTGGATGTAATATATATATGGTCAAGGTAAAAGATTTTTATTGAAAACCTCATATTCTCATCAGAAGTGAGAAAATAAAGATGGTAACAAAGAAGAGAAATTTATCTCACATGATGATGAAAGAATGTAGTGTAAGTACTATATCTAATAGTATAAAGCTTATTGAAAGCTCCGGAAGAGCATATATATGATTGCCTATGGGAACGCAATTTGAAATAATTATTGTGTTATACTTTCTCAAGTCTCAAAATGCCAAAAAGATTATGTTGTTGATTTTTAGAGTGGGATTCAATTCGAAATGGATGGACTTGAAATGTCATTATCTCGAAAATGAGAATTACAGAATGCACATCCTCATAAAGTAGAACATCCAGAAGATTATGCTCCCACTCAAAATATGGCTTAATGAATCACGTATGTAGCTATATAATGAAAACGAAATATTAACCAATTATTATTTATTTAGTTATTTTGTAAATATTTATACCGTGCATGAGCTCGAAAAAGTCACCTAGCTTATAATAAAACCATAAAACCTTAGAAAATTTTAATACTAATTAAAATAAGAAATATATCAAATTACATAAAATAAAAATAATAAATAATTATCTTATTAATAATTATATTAATTATACTCACATTTTTTATTGGTGAATTTTTTCTATTTACTTTTTTAATAAATCAGACAAGAATTTTTTGTTTCTTTTTTTGAATTTAATTCAATTTTCCCTCTCGGTCCTTTTTTAATATAACAAAAGATTTGAATGGCAAACATCGTATTTGCATTCAAAACAATCTAAACACCTAAATATGACAGGATATATGGTTTGACCCTTGATTTGAATTATAGAGTAATTAGGTGATTAAAGTGGCTTTAATAAAGACTAATTAGGTGTAATTAAGTACATATATCTACCTACAGAAATGTTAATTATTATTTTTAGCAAAAACAAGAAATGTTAATTATTATTTTTAGCAAAAACAAGAAATGTTAATTATTAAGATAAACTTATATTAATAATATAGTTAATGGAATGGCTTACTCCTATAGATGTCCTACCAGTGCCCTTCCAACCCAACTAATCGTAGTGGACAAAGCTTATACTCCTTTCATCCTTTGTTCGGTTCCATCATATTTGTTAATAATATTTTTTTTTTTAATTATTTAACAATTTATGCGGACGATTTTAGTTGCTTTTCTTAGATTACTCTGCAGCCGTCTAGAGTTGGGGATATATATATATTTTTTTTTAAAACCTATTTGATATATATATATATATATATATATTTTTTTTTTTTTTGATGGAATGTGAAATTTATTAATCATCTAAACCTGGTTTTATATACAATGAAAAAAAAGAAAAGAAGAAAACAAATACTGAAACAGACTTTGCAAATTGATATTTCTTTGGTTTAGGTTAAATATGATTGCCGAAGTCGCACTAGCTAAGTGGCCTCGCCACTTCTTTGACAAAAATAAATAAAATGGCCTTGCCACTTTGGCCAGGGTTCGACACCATGTGTTTAAAAAGAAATTATGATTAAAAGCATATTTGGAGTCGGTTTGGAGGTGATTTAGGTGCGAACCACTTTCTCAATTATTAAAAAAAAAACATTCGATGATACAAATGGTTGATATGAGTGGTTAAAATATGAAATCAGAAGATAAAACGAAACGGTTATAATTTTTTTGAAATAAAATGTTTTACAACCGTATGTTCATCAAATATAATTTTTTTTTCAATTTTTTAATGATTTTTCTTTTTTCATATTAATTTTTAAAAAATTTAAAATTTATTTATTATATTCTTTCAATATAAACCAATTGTATAGTTCAACCATTGTCACCAATCATAACAATGAAGGTCCCATTATGAAATGATGGTTTAGTACATATATTTAGTAGATTTTCTTTAGTTATAATTTTCCCATTTAGAGAATATCATGTTTGCAATCACACTCTTGATTTAACCCCACTATTTTTAGATACTTAATATTTCTAAAACATCCCCTCACTAAATGATAAAAGAATGAGATGAAAATTACACAATTTAATAAAGATTCGACCCAACCCACATGGTCCTGTCGATTAAGATAGATGACCGATTTATCAACAGATCATAACAATATCTTCACTTTTAACTTTTAACCAAATTAATCTCCAATTAATTTTCAAAAGTCTTTCCAAAATATGAAAGGAGTTTTTGGTTTTTGTCGTCGTCGTCTTATCCTTCATATACACTGCCGAATTTAAATTCAAATTAGATCATAATACTCATATAAATACAAATCATTAGACTATACATCCCGATCAAATGAAATGATAGTTTTAAAAAAAAAATATCATTTTTCATTGAAATTTAGGTATTTTCTTCTATGTGAAAATTTATTTAACATTTTATATTATATAATATATATTCTCTTTCTTGTTAATGCTATTATGTATTTTTAAAAATTATTTTACCAAAAGAATTTGAGACAATAGAATCTATAGATATTTTTTTTGTTTAAACATTGGCTTAGATAATATCAGATTAGGGTTTTCCAAATCCACCAACTCTATTCCATTAGTATGATATTTTCCGTTTTGGACTTAGGTGGACACGTCCGCATGAATTTTTTATTGGGCTCATTCCCAAAAAGCCTCATACTAATTGGAGTTACTTATAACTTATATATTAGACACTCCTTGTCTAAACTTTCGATGTGGGACTTTGGGTTGATATTCCAACAAACCTCTCTTCAAACCAAAGACCACAAACTCTTGGCATCCCCTCCAGCGAAATCATCTTGACACCCATCTTGTACTGCCGTAATCACCAACGGAACCCGCCGCCTAATCTTCCGCTTAGTTAGGAAGATTTTCGACACAAGGCACTGGTATCTTATGAATCGCGAGATTACATTGAGAAATTCTTCCACAACGAACATCCAATCAACATCCACTTTTCCAGGTCCATTTTCTGACTTATATATTATATACTCCCTGTCTAAATTTTTGATGTGGAACTTTGGATTGATATTCCAACAATTAATTAACACTTAATCTATTGTGTAAATAGTAAGTTGTGACCAATCATGTAGTAGTTTAGTGACGCTATCTATGTCTTTTAGTTTGAATCCTGTTTGGAAAGGACGTCAGTATTTTAAAGATGGATCATAGATTCGTCTATGACCGAAAGAGACTACAAATCCAAAATATACTAAAACTTTCTCGCTAGCAAAAAAAAAATAGTGAGTTGTGTCTCTTGACATTTTTTGGTTTAACACATCAGTTATTATTTTTGCTTATAAAAAATACGTGATAATTAGTGTTAGATTGCTCATATAAATCTATTTCTCTCCCATAAACTTTGACTCACAATATCATGATCTAAATGACTGGCTTTCTTTCCTCACCAAAGTCTATAATAAGAATCAACACCTTTTCTCTTGAGACAAACATAAAATCTAACTACACCAGTACTATTATTATTATTACATGTCTGTTTTAAGCTATGATGCACGGGGACGTCATGTGCTTCACGTCTCCCGTACCGGGGACGTTCTGGAGATGGGACGGTGAGGAAACGGGGTGGAAACATCCGGAAACGTCTCGGACAAGATGGGGACGGCGACGATTACCGGGGACGATGGAGAAAAAATTGGGAGACGTTTCTGAAACGTTTCATGTTTAAAATCAGTGTCTCCGTTATTTGTATATGTGTATTAACTTATTTTTTTCAGAAAAAAAAATAAATAAAAGGAAAACTTTGTGTAAACTAGGGTTTAAACTTATTAATTATTCTTATATATATGATCGACTATCGCCTCTTCAAATACTAATAGTCTCTTCATATATGATCAACTCTTGCCTCTTCAAATACTCTCGACTCTCTGCATCACCGAAGCAAGGTATCAATTTGTCTCTTCAAATTACGTTTATCCGTATCATCTTTGTTTGTCTCTAATACATCTTTGTTTGTCCCTAATCTCTATTGTGGTCCCTCGCTTATAGTTGATGTTGGCATGTTGCTTGTCGTTGACACTTTGTTTTGTATTATTGATTTCTCAATTTTCATAAAGAAACAATAACAATTCATGAATGGCTTGATGTTAGCATGTTGGTATGTTGCTTGTCGTTTCTCTGTATCAACATGTTGGTCGCTATCGTTTATTTTATGTTTTATTTGTTATCATGTTTAATATTTCTGTTTTAATTTTTGTTTTTTCCAGTTTGATTATACAAAAAGATGACTTCTCAAGAAGAAAATGATCAGATTGGTAGTAGTTCAGGTAGTGGATCGACTAGTGAAGAAGCTCCATTATGGAATTATGAGACTAAGTTAGAAAAACAAGGAACATTGGGAGGAACTTGGAGATTTAAGTGTAATCTTTGTAACGAGATTCGACAAGGCTCGTATTCCAGAGTTAAAGCACATTTTCTTGGAATAGAAAATGCTGGCGTTTCTATTTGCAAGAAAGCAACAAGGGATAAAAGACTTGAAATGGAGAGGTTGGAAGATGAGTTTGAGAAAAAGAAAAGTGAGTCTGGACCTAAAGAGGTTCCTTTGTCTTGTGAACCAAACTACTTTTAAGAAAAGAAAGTCTAGCTTTTCGCCTATCGTTAGAGCATTTGGTGTTGAAATGAGGGACCAGTTGGATCAAGAAATTACGAGGATGTTCTATACTGGAGGCTTACCATTTAACCTTGCAAGAAATCCAAACTATCATAGGTCCTATCAATTTGCTGCTGCCAACAAAATTGATGGTTATGTGCCTCCTGGTTACAATAAATTGAGAACAACCTTGCTAGACAAAGAGAGAGCCCATGTTGAGAAGTTATTAGTACCGCTTAAGTCAACATGGAAAGAAAGAGGGGTGACAATTGTGTCAGATGGTTTGAGCGATCCTACAAGAAAACCTCTGATTAATTTCATTGCTACTTCTGGAAATGGTCTGTTGTTTCTCAAGGCTGAGAATTGTTTTGGCGAAGTGAAAGATAGATTCTTCATTTTTGAGTTGATGAAAAGTGTTATTGAAGAAGTGGGCCATCAAAACATTGTGCAAATCATCACTTATAATGCAGCAAATTGTAAGGCAGCTGGAGAGATGATTGAGTGTATATTTCCTCACATCTATTGGACACCATGTGTTATTCATACTCTTAACCTTGCTTTGAGGAATTTGTGCAACAAGGAATGTGGAACGAATGCAATAACATATGAGGAGTGCAATTGGATAACAGTAATACATGGGGATGAACTCGCAATAAAACATTTCATCATGAACCACATCATGAGACTCTCAATGTTTAGTAAGTTCTCTCCTCTTAAGTTGCTTTCAGTTGCTGATACTCGTTTGCTTCCATCATTGTGATGCTTAAGAGATTGAAACTTATCAAAAGAGGTCTTCAAGCCATGGTCATAAGTGAAGAATGGTCTACTTATAAAGAGGATGACACAGGGAAAGCAAAATTTGTTAAGGAGAAGATT
This sequence comes from Pseudoturritis turrita, assembly GCA_900406555.1. Classification (NCBI taxonomy): domain Eukaryota; kingdom Viridiplantae; phylum Streptophyta; class Magnoliopsida; order Brassicales; family Brassicaceae; genus Pseudoturritis; species Pseudoturritis turrita. The sequence goes on along the minus strand of OVBL01000229.1, from coordinate 798,553 downwards.
GTGAGTGATGATTGGTGGGAACATGTGTCTTATATTATTGATTTCACAAGACCTATATATGAGATAATTAGATTCTGTGACACTGACAAGCCATGCCTTCACTTGGTGTATAAGATGTGGATTCCATGATTGAGAAGGTGAAGTTTGAGATCTATAAGAAAGAAAATCGTCCAACGTATGAACATAGTCCCTTCTATTATGTTGTTCATGAGATCTTAGTGGCTCGTTGGGCGAAGAACAACACTCCTCTACATTGTCTAGCTCATTCTTTAAACCCGAGGTATAAGAATAACACTCCTCTACATTATTCTTTCTTTTTATTGTATTGCCATATATATATATATATATATATATATATATATATATATAACTTGTTTTTCTGTATGTTGTAGATTTTATAGTGATGAATGGCTAAATGAGGATCTCGCAAGAAGTGGTCCACATAAGGATGCAAAAGTCTCATGTGAAAGGATGAAGTGTTTTCGAAGATTGTTTCCCAATGATGATGATCATATTAGAGTTCTGAATGAGTGTGCATTATTCTCCATGAAGAATGGTCCTTTTGAGGATTTAACATGTCTTTCAGTGATGTCTACTATGGATCCCAAGAGCTGGTGGGCTAACTTTGGTGCACAAACTCCTCTCCTTCAGACTTTGGCTTTTAGGTTGCTTGGACAACCTAGTTCATCTTTCTGTGTTAAACGCAATTGGAGTACTTACGCATTCATTCATTCACTTAGAAGGAACAGGTTGAAACCAAGTCGTGCTCAAGACTTAGTTTACATCCACAACAATCTACGTCTTTTATCAAGAAATTCTGATCAATACGAAGATGAAAAGACCAAAATGTGGGATGTTGGTGGAGATTCATTCGATTCTATGGAAGATGTGGGAATCTTGCAGTTTGCGGATCTTTCACTAGATGAGCCAGATTTTGAAAATGAGTTGTTCAATAATTAGCTAATTTTTGTTATTATTTAAGATATTATATTGGAAATTGAATGTTCTTTTATATTGAGATTTATGGTGTGACCTCTTTATATTTTTATACATGGGTATTTTTTTATATTTTTATTGACGTATCCCTGCCGTACCCGTATCCATAAATTTTAATATTGACATTTTCCGTTCCATTCCCGTCCCTTTTCTTTGTCCCGTACCCGTCTCAGTGCAACATAGGTTTTAAGTCAACGAAGGCTAGCTAGGTTGGGACTGTGTCATCAAGATCCAACTCTCGGTCTATAAGAGACCTTCACATTATCCCTTAGGACAATACGACGAGGAAATGCTAACTCCTGGTTTTCCTGTTTCTTGTTTCCCTATATACACAAATCGATTTTCAGTTTTGATAAGAAACCATTCTAAAATCGTTTTGAGATTTTTTAACCTTTATATATCATGAACCCGTAAACCTAATTCTTTTAGTTAAAAGATGTGTTACGAAGCTATTAAACTTGACCAACAGTCCGTAGGTCTAAATCGGTTAAGTCAATTCAAACTTGAGGATTATAAAATGACATTTTTTGTTTGATTTCTTGTGTCACTATGACTTGTAGACGAACATGGCCAAATATATTTGTGACGAAGCGCGGCTAGAGCCTCGATAACTCTTTCGGTCCACTCAATCAGACTCGAATATTGCTCCAAAGTTGGAACTTAAATTGTTTAGGCTAGAATTAGTAATTGATATAATAATAGTTTAAATTGATATATATATATATATATATGTTGAAAATTTAATAAGAATTTTTATCATAAATTTTATTTATTAAATTAGCATTTATCTGCATATAATTTTACAATATATAAACATATATATTTTTTAGCTCATGTTTTAATAAAATGTTAATCTTGTACTAAAAATTTTTATAAAGACATAGATATTATAGTCTTACAACATATCATGCCATACGTACTATATTTGATAATTTTAAATCAACCCAATATAACTAAAACAATCTAAAAACTTATCAAAACTCATCATTTCAAGTATTTGATTGAGTATATATACCTCTTATAATATCCTATACAGTCTCCACTGCCACCTCTATTTAAGCTTCTCTCTAGATAGATATCTCTTATATTATACTATTGTTTAATAATTTAGCACTTCCTGATCAAGCTGTCGTACAAAACTAGTCTATTAATTAGGGTTCGATCGACATTTAAATAATCAATCAAGCCAATGAGCCGAGGTGGGAGCTTTGGTGGCGGACAAAGCTCGCTAGGTTATCTTTTCGGGTCAGAAAATGAGATTCCAAAAATTCTTCCACCGGCTGCCCCAAAGCCTACACCACCGTACGGCGTAGATTCCACCGACGACGACAAAGCTGACCAAAAGCCCAACATCTCTAACAACAACAACTACCACAGAGCTCAGGGCCAAAACTCCGGCAACTTCGTTACCGTAAGTCTTTATCTTCCTTCTTATTCTTTGATCATTTAAACTCTTAAGACTTTTCTTTTTCGAATTGAAATATATGCAATATATATACACGTGAATATAAGAAGAAGAAGAAAAATAAGGGTTATGATAATTAAAATTTCAGGATCGTCCAACGACGAAGGTGAAATCGGTTCCTGGTGGAGGCTCAACTCTTGGATACTTATTCGGAGATAAGGAATAAAAATGAAGTTATAAAACTAGGGTTTGTATTTTGCTCTAGTGAGTATTTTACCATATTATATATATATATATATATATATATATATATATAAAGAGGTCCCTATCTAGATCTTTATATGTACGTACGGAAACGTGTGTTTTGAGTTTGCAATTAATTTTTTCCACTTGTAATTGGTTTCTAGCGATGAATATCTATTTATGTGCATTTTAAAAAAAAAATTCTGATCATTTGAAGGTTTTCTCTTTAATAGTTCCGAAAGTTAACTAAGTGGTGGTTATCTAGTGGTAAAAGGACTCATGAAAAAAAGTAAATCATTCCATTGGATTATTCGATGGCTACACTCATTCTAGAAAATTAGTTAGAAAATTAGTTGGATGATAAAAATTCGGATAACCCGTGATTGTAAAAAAACTAGTTCGGAAAGTGGAGCTTCTTCTTTTTTGCACATGGCACTGCAAACTAAATTGGTCTTGTTTTTTTCTTTTCTTTTTCCATATAACTGAAAAATATATCTGGCTAGATTAATTTCAATATATGTAGACAACTATAAACTAGAAGCAGCAGTAAACTTGACAAGTTTTCCACAAACAAACAAATTTTCAACTATTAGATCATAATTAATCATTGATTAATAGTTTTTTTTTTGTCAACCATTGATTAATAGTTTTTTTTTGTCAACCATTGATTAATAGTTATATTGTATAAACTAGATGATTATATGTGCTACTCTGCAATTTTTTATTATTTGTATTATATTTTTATTGATTTAGTGTCATATTTTGATAAAAGTGGTTTCTATTAGTAATGTAAGACAATTCCCTTGAATATACACATTTGCATTTACCATATAGATTATGAAATATAAAGGAACAAAATATGGAGGAATGAATAGTCTTTTCCAAATATATGAAGAAATATTATTCACTATTTTATTTTGAAGATGAAAGTCATGAAGTATTATTGAAGATTATTTTTCATTTCATTTCTAGAAACTTGCACTTTAAAATTTTATTTAACATTTCACTTAAAAAATTTATTCAACATTTCGCTTTTTTATTGGATTGGTAGAAAACCTGTGAAAAAAATACGATTCTGCATATTACGAATCGAAACTATAGTTTATTAGTTTGTGATATTTTTAATGTTACGTTACTATTCAGATTTAAACCAGTATATTATTTTTAAAAAAAAATTGAATGTAATCATACAATTGTGAAGTCAAACAAGCAGACCAGCAACCACAGGTCCACCACAGTGACACGCGCATGGACGCCACGTGGCTTGATTAACTCCGTTAACGGGTTAGATGTTTGGATCAGTGTGAATATATATTTATTATGGGGCAAATGGGAAATAAAGAAACAATGTGTGGCCATTTTATAAAATTGTATAATTATCCCCAGAGTCCCGGACCTTCTCAAACCTTCCTCTGATATTGAAATTCACAAACTAATACAAATCTCCGATCAATCTTCTTCACTGAAGAAAATAGCTTCTTCGAAAGGAGAAGTTGGCACACTCTTTTCATTTTCCTCATTTGTTGAAATCGGTAATAATCACAATCTTAGTCTTCTACGTTAATATCTGTGACAATTTCTGTTATTTTCATTTGATCTTATCTTTTTATATTTTCAAATTTCCTCTGTTATAAGATTACTAAGAAGATTAATTTGAGTTGTATTAATGACTGCCCTTATTTCACAAACAATCCATTCTTGAAGTTCTTGATCAGAATTTGGAATTGAGACTCGAAAATATACATTTGTTTCCTTCAATTCGTTGTTGTTTTTCAAGTATAATCATTGATCTGTGTCGGTGGTTTTGTGTAAGAAATTAGAGTTTCTAATATGTTGCAGAGAGATGATATGTTAACTCTATTGTTCTTGCTCGCTTAATGACTCTCACGAAATATATTTCGATCCATTTCCAAACAGGTTAAGCTAAAGTAGAGAGAGATATCACATAGATCCTAACCTCATGCGACGGTTTCCTGCTCTTGTAGACAAGCTTAAACCGATCTTTTCGGTTTCAGGATCAAACGGTAACTTGTATATCTAAATCCTCCATTCCACAGTTTCATATGATTCCAGTTTATTATGAAGGAGAAAATGAAACTGAGTGATTATGTTGTATGAGAAGCAGGTAAAGTGGTGAGAACCATTGTACCGAAGAAACTTGGGAACGTGAACAATACCGAAAGAGAAACAATCAAGAAGATTGAGGAAACGGTAGAGCCAATGGTTGCCTTCAGTAGACCACCGCCGTTTTCACCATTTGTCGGTCCGTTGCTCATGTATTCCCTTCTTCAAACATGGTCTAGCCGCGATGAAGACGGCTAGTTTCAGCTTGGGATATATGTATCATGGGATGTCTGCCAAAGTTTTCTTAACCTGGAAATCTTAAATCTTCTCTGATAGATAAAAAAAAAAACCGAGTCTTTAGCATAACCTTGTGACATGTTTATGAAAGTTTGATGTTATAGTAAGTCGATCACTTGGTTTTGTGTTTTCTAAGCTTCATGTGTTTTATATGAATTATATAATGATCAGACAAATATTGTAGTCTTTAGCAGAAACTTGCGAGATGTTAGATAACTAAGGTTTGATGCTATTTATAGTAAGTCGATCACTTGGTTATGTGTGCTATGTCAATTATACAGCAACTAGACGAATTTTGTAGTAATTTAGTTTATATGCAACTAGTAAAAACTGATATGGTTCCATTCATTAGTAATTTTTTCGACCAATTTTAAATTACATTGTTTACGCATCATTTGTTGTAATCAGTCTTGTTCGGACAACAAGAATCGCACCAAATATCTCTTTGGCCCATTGGTTGGACCTCTCTGAAGAAAAGGTGAGCTTCACCTGTTGAGTTTGAAACTCCTTGGGAGGGTACTAATTTACGTCTGCTCTGGTAGCACGGTCCACATAGATATACGGACCGGTCCCGACTTTGCGGTTATGAAGAGAAAAAAACAAGAATCGCCGAATGTAGAAGCGGTCTAAATCCAATACAAGCAAACACAGAGAAATAAGAACATTTGTGTAAGAATTCTACTCTGTTTTGTCTTTAATTTAGCCAACACTTGCAAGTGCCCTAGCTGCAAACCAAACCATTATTGATGAACCAAAACCAGTTTCTGCGAGCCACTTGGTTTTGTCTCTTGGAGCGCTCTATATATTTACACTCACTAGAGAAAACCTCGAGGTCAGGAACAATACTGTTTCAGAGATTACATAACCGTAGGTTAAGAGATGACGTGCTGATCAAGAAACCGATTTACTACCTGATGAATTGGAGATTCAATGGTGGTTCTAGTGTTGCCTTGAAGAAAAAGAGAGACAAAAGATATTTCGGAAAACCGAGGATGTTTTCAAGTCACGGACAAATCAAATCACTTATCGCTGCAACTGCTCTACACTCTAGTCTTTCAGTTTTGTCTAGGGCTAGATGATGATGATCATCATCATGAATTATGTATCAAGAATTGATTGTGGAGAACGAAAGGTTGATTGACAAGATTTGCTGTTGTAGTGTTTAAAAATGAATCTTTTGGCTTTAGAGATTAGTAGATTAGTAACTGATATTTGGTGTTTTTACACTTTTTGAACTTATGATTTCATCATTTTCTATCTATGATTTCATCACATTTACATTATTTCATACACTTTTTTGAGTCTCATTTAGTTTTAGATGCATTTAGAGTCTAGGACTTATCATTTGTGCATTTTGTTTTTGATCTTTTCAGGTGTTTGATATGCAAAGTCCATAAGATATAAGATATGTCTGAAAGATCGAATCGGATGAAGGTTTTACTGATGCTCTATAGAGCTCATTTTTTGAAACGGCACAGAAAATTGAGTTAGTTTTCCAATGGAGGTGGTTTCAAGTCATTTGAAACTATATCTCAAGAGTTATCACCGATTTACTGGACACATATCAACTCTGCCGCTATGTGAATGCAGAGGAGACTTGGGAGAGGCAAATAGAGTTGAAAGCATGAGCCAAATGTTCAAGGAATTGAAGAATTGAAGGAGAATGTTGCTGCACTCAGTACAAACCGAGTGGATGTGCACTCGGTCCAAATCGAGTGAAACGAAGCCGGTTGGAGCACCAAAAATGTCTTTGGAATGAAAGTGCAGCACCACTCGCTTTTGAAACTGATTGGAGCCACACCGAGTGGCCGTGCACTATGTTGGCTTCTCCGAATTTATGTTGACTTTATCCATATGACTCGGGTCCGATCCGGTTTGTCCCGGATCGATCCGGATCCGTTCTAGACCTCTATAAATACATTTTTAGCTTTGTAAAAACTGAAATTTCCTTTCCTCTAGAGTTGGATTTAGATCCAAACTTTTTTTATATATTTTGGATTGATCTTCAACATCTCATGCCACTTTAGGGAATGATTCTTCAAACTCTTATCCCTTATCTTTTTTTTTTTATGTTTATGTATTTTTCTTTGTTCTTCATCATGTTTAGTGATTAGTCTTTAGTTGAATCATGGGTAATGCTATATTAAGATGATTTTATGGTTAGATGATGATGATTTAGTTTGATATTTGTTAGATCATTCACTTAGGTTGAGATTAATGTTAGTTTTGACTTGATCACTCAAAATCTAGACTTTAGGCATTTCACGTCCGGAAAGTGTGTGAACATGTTTGAACCAAACTTTTTGTGAGCTTTACATACCTAGCCAATGGAAATTGATGATTAGGGTTTTTAGTGAACTAATTAGAATTTTTCTTAATGCTCATTGATTATCTAATTGCAAACGTAAGTTTATGATAATTATGTGATTAGTGAAGTGATTAGTGTCAAGGAAGTGGATTAGTCATATTTGTGAGTTCAATGTTCTAGGATGATGTTTAATACAATATTTTGAATCATTGTTTGGTTGTTAATCCATTCTTATGATAGTTTAGCCCATGGTCCAATGCTTTTATCTTATTTATCTTCTTGCATTTTTTGTTTCTTACATTTCTTATATTTTAAACCAAACAAAAATCCAAAAACATTTGTTATATATTAATTTGTGTCTCGTATCTCTAGTGTGCAAGTTTTAGTCTTTTGGAATCGACCCTTAAATACTATTTCGGTATAATCATGTATTTGTGATTTTGTTTAAGGTTTTATAAATATAAAGTTTAATTTTGCTATATAGTGAAAGTAAAAGTAGAGTGTGGCAGTAACTATTTCTAGATTTGGAAAGATGTATGGATCAAAGACCGAAAAGCTTTCCATTATTTTAATTTGAGTGATCCTGTGCTCTCATCAAATGAAAGGGTTTGAAAAATATTCAAGTTAGATTAATGTGTTTAATTTGAAAAATATTCAAATTAGCTTAATGTGTTTCATCCAAAGCTAATGGGCTTGGGCAAATTTAGATCCATCAAACATTAACCTAACTGTTTTCTAAATAAAAATAATTTCGTAGGGAACTAACTTTATAAACCAACTCATGTAAAGTGGACCATATAGATATGATATCCCTGTGCAATAGCCCTAATGCTGGGACCAAATATCTCATAAAATAACAATTAGAGAATATAGAGCAGGTACATATATTCCTTTTTAATTATTCTTTTCATAATTCTATTTTAAGATTTAAGTTATTAAGAAGACGACAGAAAACAGTTCCAATCAAGAATCCAATGGAGAATGTAATACAATATTTAATTGGGGCAAATCCCTCTCGTTTATCTTCTTAGTTCTTAATTATTGAATTTAATTCAGAACAAAAACAGAGAATTCCATCGTTTTCTTATGAATTTAGTTATGGAAGAAGTTTGATATTCGATTCGTTTTCTTTATCTGTCATGTTCATATGGAGTCAATAAAAAAAAAAGTGTACCAAATCCATCTTTATACTTTTATATCACGTAATACAAACGTCAAACACCAAATGAGTAGGTAGTTATTATAATTATCTATCATTTTCACTAACAACAACAAAATCAATAATCTCTATAGTTTCATATTTGCCACTTTTTAATCACAATTTTTTTTTTTTTTTGCAATTTATAGCGATACTAATTTATACATAATTATTGATGTTCACAAAATAATATATACATATAAGTTGACTTTTATACTAATGCATTCAAAATGAATTTTTATAAGAAGTTGAAAAACATAATAATTTAAAAACATAATTGATTAATGGTTCTTTTTTTTTGCTAAGATAGCTTAATTTTGAATAAAATTTTCGAAAACTATGAAGTGATATTTTCATAAATAGTAATGTATTTTATCGCGTGTGTTAAGTAAATGTATTATATAAAATAGTATATTATCATATAAAATAACATGATATTTTGTAAAAATATTTTTTAAATTTATGCTATTTTTTTTAAATAGGTGTAATAAAATATACCAATTATTTACAAATATGCCTCCACGTCATTTTTGTAAATATTGAATATAATCAATGTTCAAAAAAGGACTAGACGCTAAACGGGTGATCAATGTTCAAAAAAGGACTAGACACTAAACGGGTGGTGATCTATCGCCTAACGCTTAAAAGACTTAATCGGAGTAAGATAATTTTTAATTGGTTTAAAATTTTACAAAATAAACCAATATATATTAGATATTTTATTATTATTATTTAATATATCTAAAAAATTATAATTATCTATTATAATTATAGATAGTTATTATAATTATCTATCATTTTCACTAACAACAACAAAATCAATAATCTCTATAGTTTCATATTTGCCACTTTTTAATCACAAATTTTTTTTGTTTTGCAATTTATAGCGATACTAATTTGTACAAATATACATATATATATATATATATAATTATTGATGTTCACAAAATAAGATATACATATAAGTTTACTTTTTTACTAATGCATTCAAAATGGATTTTAATAAGAAGTTGAAAAACATAATAATTTAGAAACATAATTGATTAATGGTTCTTTTTTTTTTGGCTAAGATAGCTTAATTTTGGATAAAATTTGCGAAAACTATGAGGTAATATTTTTATAAATAAATGATATTTTATCGTGTGTTAAGAAAACGTATTATATAACATAGTGTATTATCATATAAAATGACACGATATTTAAAAAATACGTGTCAATAAAATATACCAATTATCTACAAAATACTTCCACGTCATTTTTGTAAATATTTAATATAATCAATGTTCAAAAAAAGACTAGACGCTAAAAGAATGATGATCCATCTCCTAATGCCTAAAACACAAAATCGGAGTCTAGACGATTTTTAAACGGTTTAAACTTTTACAAATAAACCAATATATATTAAATATATATATTTTAATATATTATATAACACATGAAATACCATATAAATAACTTTACTATACTTTATAGTAAATTTGTTTACTATAATTACCTTTTATTTATCAAACATGGATTCATAATATTTCACAATCAATAAATTTACTTTCCAAACTATATAAATTTAAAAATCTATAGAGTATTAAACTACAATTTTTTTTTACTTAAAAAATATGTTAATGTAATGTACCTGGATTAGTAAGATTGCATTAACCATTAAATTTAATAACCATTAATTTCTATTTATGAATATGAACATCTATAAACTTTTAATCAATACATATCATGAGTATCTAGAATTCTTAATTTCTAATAACCAAGTTATTTGTTTGGACTGATTCTAATAACCAAATCTAAAACCCATTATTATACCCAAAAAAAAGAATCCAAATCTAGATTGATGATACACAAACACGTGGAGTGACTCGAATCTACTGAAATCAAACAATTTTTAGAAAGAAAAAAAATAGTGTAACAAAAAATATAAAAACATAGAACGATAAACACCAACCAATAACCAATGGAACAACAATTAAGCCAGTGTAAAAACAACAACGAGCCTACGAAACGACGTAGCTTTAGCTTTTAAATTTAGTAGTAAAAATGACACGTAGATAGTTGCCTATGATCCACGTGTAAAGATGCGAAATAGCGGGACCCACACGTATTCATGGATCCGACCGCTAACTCTTTTCTACGAATGGTTCCCCTTCTCATCTATATACACTAAACAGTGTTTAGTAAACACACAAAAAACTTGTGTAAAATTAGATCAAAATATTTATTTATTTTAAACAGCAAGATAATTTATTAAAAAAACAAAATAACGACAACAACCCCATTTATTTATATTTTTAAATAATATTTTCACTTTTTCTGTTCTTTTGTTTATTTTTTTGCGGAGTTTCAAGTGGGAGGAGAGTATTGCGTTCTCTCTCACCTTTTTATCTGTCTTTTCATCTCTCTCTCTCTGTTCTCTTCCCTTTGCCCATAGAGAAGCAAAAAAAAAAAAAAAACATTCACATCGTCTTTCCCTTATTTTCTCGAGTTTTCCCTCAATTTCTCGTGGGGATATCTTCACTCATTCACATTGATCTTTCTTTTTGAGGAAGAAAGATCCAATTTTTTCGGTTCTCTGGGTACGAATCAACAGAGTTAGAGTCACTGTTTCCTTTTTTCCTTTGAATTGTCAAATTAGGGTTTTTTTTTACAATTTTTCTTTGTTCCTCACAAATTTTGGATTTTTTTCTTTTAAAAGAAGAAAAAATTGGATGAAAGGTAACCAGAAAGATTCGTCGGAGAAACCCATATGGGATCGGAGCTCATCAAGTACTTCTATACCCGGAATCTGGTCGATAACCCGACCCGGTCCAAAACTAATGGTTTGGCTTATCTGCTTCATCGTTTTCACTTACATTATCTACATGCTTAAGCTCGTCTCTACCTCACGCTCCTGTGACGATTCCACTCCTTTCACCACCATCTCTGCCATCTCCACCAACGCCTCCAATGTCTCTTCCTCCGTAGTTTCACGGCGGCGCGAATGGGAAGAGGAGGAAGACACGGTGGATGAGCCGACCGATCTACGCCACGTGGTGTTCGGGATCGCTGCGTCGTCTAAGCTGTGGAAACAGAGGAAAGAGTATATCAAGATCTGGTATAAACCCAAACACATGCGTGGCTACGTTTGGTTAGACAAGGAGGTCAAGAAGAGCCGGTACGACGTCGACGAGGACAACGAAGAAGAGCTTCTTCCGCCGGTGAAAATCTCCGGCGACACTGCATCTTTCCCTTACACGAACAAACAAGGGCAAAGATCGGCGTTACGGATCTCGAGGATCGTGTCGGAAATGCTGCGTTTAGGTCCGAAGAACGTGAGGTGGTTCGTGATGGGTGATGACGACACGGTTTTCGTCACGGATAATCTCATAAGAGTGTTGAGGAAGTACGACCACGAGCAGATGTATTACATCGGAAGCTTGTCGGAATCTCATTTACAGAACATATTTTTCTCGTACGGGATGGCTTACGGTGGAGGTGGGTTTGCTATAAGCTATCCATTGGCTAAAGCTTTGAGCAAGATGCAAGATCGGTGTATACAGAGGTATCCGGCATTGTATGGATCAGACGATCGCATGCAAGCTTGTATGGCCGAACTCGGAGTTCCACTCACTAAAGAACTCGGCTTTCACCAGGTAAAGATTTGGTTTTGTTTGGTCGGAAAATTTCAGTGACATTTGGTTCGATTTTGGGAAAAATTGGTAGTAATAATTGCTAGTATTGGTTTCTTGAGGATGGAATTAGAGATTATTGAGGAGTTAATGAAACGGGAATTAATGATGTTGATTTCTTAACTTAAATTTGATATCTTTCCTTAGTGTAGAAAATGTAAGCAACTTTGATGATTTTAAGTGGCAAAATTGGCGTTTTTTTAATGATTTTGTGACATGGGTATTGATCTAAACTGAAATGGGTTTCAATCAATTAGTTAAACTTGGGAATGTAATCTACTCAACAAATGAAGCTTTCAATGTTTTTAGTGTTCTTCTAAGAATGCTTCTAATATTATCTCAAGCTGATTAACGATTTCGATTCCGATTTCGATTTCGATTTCAATGTTCTATTTTTATTTCGATTGCTATTTTGGCGAAATTTTCCGTGGTTTGGTACCGACATATCGGCGGGTGAGTAGCTCAATGTCGTCCATTTACTTGGTTAGATTTGCTAAATTATTAAACATCAGGTTTACGAGTGGGACCCGCCTTTCTGTTTTCACACTTAAATGACTTGTTCCTCTCATTATCCCCCACGCGCACATATAAGGGCGTGAAAGCCACGCTCCTTGTAACATCCTAAATTTTTGTATTGTTTTTTGTTTTTCCCGTTTCAGTACGACGTTTATGGGAACCTCTTCGGCCTCCTCGCCGCACACCCAGTAACACCGTTCGTCTCAATGCACCACCTCGACGTGGTAGAGCCGATCTTCCCGAACATGACACGTGTCCGAGCTCTCAAGAAGCTAACCGCACCGATGAAGCTTGACTCAGCGGGGCTTCTCCAGCAGTCTATATGCTACGACAAGTACAAGAGCTGGACGATCTCGGTATCGTGGGGATACGCGGTCCAAATATTCCGAGGAGTATTCTCTCCCCGGGAAATGGAAATGCCTTCTAGAACCTTCTTGAATTGGTACAAACGAGCGGATTACACCGCCTACGCCTTCAACACCAGGCCGGTTAGCCGTAACCCGTGCCAAAAACCGTTTGTGTTTTACATGTCGAGCACGAAATTCGACCCGCAGCTGAACACGACGGTTAGCGAATACTCGAGACACCGTGTGAAGCATCCGTCTTGCCGGTGGAAGATGACAAACCCAGCTGAGATTAACACCATCGTCGTTTACAAAAAACCAGACCCTCACCTATGGGAAAGGGTAAGTAAACAACATAATATAATTTTTAGCATATGGTTTTAAAATGTGATTATTGTTAAGTACTTAATGGGGTCTTGTGCTTTTGTTCAGTCACCGAGGAGAAACTGTTGCAGAGTATTACAAACGAAGAGGAATAATACGTTATGGATCAATGTTGGTGTATGTAGAACAGGTGAAGTCACCGAAGTTAAGTAAATTTTTTTTCTATAGTTTTTTTTGGTAATAATTTAATTTTTGAAAGGGAAGAAAAATTAGAGGTTTTTTAGGCTGTTTTTACCCCTCAATTTCTTGGCACGTTATTTAAAAAATTTATTCACTGAGATCCCCATCCTAGTTCTCAAGTACAATTTATCAAATTAGAATTTAGAGATTTGAGAATATAAAAACAAATCGAGCTCTCAGTAACTATTTTTCTTATTAAAGTTAGATTTCTTAGTGAAATAAAGGTAATTAGAAAAAAGAAAAAAAATTGTATTGGACTCATGTACTTTTGAAAAAAGAAAAAAAAATCATCAATCCAAGAGGGACGTTTCAGAAAACAACAACATTTGAGGTCAAATCTCATACCAACAACGACCTCGAACGTTCGACACTTCACCGGTAAGCACACAAAGCATATATCAACGTCGTGAAAGTGAATCAAGAAAAGAGATGAAATGAAATCTTCCAAGTCGGAAGAGAAACCAGGCAAAGAGTGATTACTTTGGGTAAGCGGGAGGAGGATACGCCCCGGGAGGGTATTGAGAATACGCTTGAGGAGGAGGGTTTTGAGGATAACCAGAAGGTGGATAACCTTGTGGAGGAGGGTATTGAGAATACGCTTGTGGAGGAGGGTTTTGAGGATAACCAGAAGGTGGATAACCTTGTGGAGGATAACCGATTGCGGGTGGAATAGCTTGATCAAACCGTGACATTTGCTGAGCCGGAGGCACTGCCATTGGTTGTGGACCAAACTTACCGTCTCTCTTGTCCATTTCCACCTTGTGTTGTGTCTACAGAAGCATTATGGAAGTTGTAAGATCTTATTCAGGAGCCTGTAAGATTAGGGTTTGAGCAATTGAGAATGAAATGAGTTGATATCACACTCTTACCTGCATACACGCGCAAACCCTGCAGATGAACCAAAATATGATCATCAGGACGAATGGTAAAATCGTGATCAAAGTCGTTTAAGAATGAAACTACGGATGGGGGAATTCTTACGTGCAGTAAACCATATTAGCTAAACAAGAGAGCAACTGAGAAGCTTCTGAAAGCTCCTCAATGCCGACGATACATGCAACTATGGAGAATATGCAAGCCACTTGGCTGAGGCAAACCATAAAACCCTACACAGCCAAGAAGACAGCATAGATTACAACACTTGTTCTTCGTGTTTCATAGTCTTGTTTGTCTCTGTTCTAATTGCTTGTGAGTGTCGGTAACAGGCGTGGTTTGGGCAATGAGGATACTTACAATGATGCAGTTGTCACATTGTGTCGTCTGGATTTGGAACTCATCTTGCAGAAGAAAACGAGTTGAAGCCACAGAGTTTCCAAAGCAGCAAAAGACCTGCGATTGTTCTGCTACTTAGAACACCGGAAACTAGCTAACGATTCATGAGTCACAACTAGGCAAGACTGTTGTATTAGAGGACATATATAGATGTTGATAATGAAAGTTCTAGACTAATTGGAGTTGCAAAAACAAGATTTTTAACCTCAGTGGCTAGACAAAGTTGAGGACATTTGGTTTCTCCACACCTGCCACTACAAGGCATGTAACCGGCGCAGCATGTGTACCTGTGAGACAAACAAGGATCCTTTTAAACTAAAGACATCGACTTGGAATGGGATCTATGTGAAGGTACCCGAAGCGTGTGGAATACCTTGACATGTCATTGTAAAGCGCACGCTTTCGGAGCAAGTATGATGCACAAGGTGCACTGCAAGGAGAAGAACACAGGGCATTTCCATGTATATAGAAACATATCAGACCCAAACATACAATGTCAAAAGTCTTATTACACTGATCACTCCATAAACAAATACAATGATCAGAGAAACTCAGATCACTCAATAAGCAAGCAATCTGCGAAGAACAAGCCGATCTAAGAGTGTGATGATTCCAAGTCATTTCAAAGTCAAAGATCTACTACTCGAAATATTCAAATCCCAAAGACAGAAGAAATGTAAAGCAACGAAAAAAGCTTGGATCGAGCGGAAACTTACCACCACAACGCGAAGCAGCAATCTGCGAAGAACAACAACAAAAGCAACGAAGAAAATGCTCGATCAACACCCAAAAACCGATCAAACACAAAATTTTCAAAGAGAGAGAGAGAGAGAGTGAGAAATTTACATGGAGTATCGCCCTGAATACTATGCGTGAGATCCGTATGCCAGACATTGCGGAAATTTTGGCGTTGCTGCATCTTCTCCACATCGTAATTCGGCGCCATTTTTTCGCACGGATCTGATTCGATCACGAAGAGAGTCAAATCTAGAGAGAAGCGATAAAGATCAGAGACTCGAAAAAGTCTTTGAAGAATCTGATCACAAATCACATCTAAAGCTTTTCTCTCACAAACGTGTATCTGACCATTCTTCTCCCCGGGTGGCGACTGGCGTTGACTAGACAAAGTTATGAGGCATTTCCAGAAATATCGAAACTATTAGGATCAAATTGAAATTCTTTAATTTAAAAACCGACCTATTACTTTCATTAATTACTAAAACCATCCCTACCTGGGAATCAAATTGAAAAATTACCAAGGCTCATTGTATCTGCAACTTCCCGTCTTCGTCTCTCTCTCTCTCTCTGTCACTCGGAGGAGGAGAAGTGTTGGAAGGTCGAAGAAGGGCGAAATGAGCGGTCACGATTCCAAATATTTTTCGACAACGAAGAAAGGAGAGATCCCTGAGCTTAAGGAAGAGCTCAATTCACAGTACAAGGTTCTTCTCTAAATCTGATTCATATTTGATTTACGTGTGGATCTGTGATGATCCGCCATTTTTACGATTCTGTGATTGTTTGTTTCTCTCTCCTTTTTCCTGTTCGTTTGATTTATCGCAACTCTCTTCTGGTAGATCTGTATGGTTCTGGATTCGAATTGATCGGTTGATTTGGTTGCTATGTGTTGATGATGGTGTACGTTATGGTAATGTGTTCAATGGTTGATTTGAAAATAGCTAGTGATGAAAGAGAGGCGGTTTTAGAGAATGGCTAATGTGGGGGGGATGTGTGTAGTCTCGTAGGAAGTTGTCGAGTTTCATATTGATAAATCAAAATGTGTTGAATTTTGGATCAATGCATTTTTTTTGGAAGATCAGAGATTATTGGTTAATCTCTTATCTTCTTCGTACAAGTTTAGTGTCTTTGGAAACGAAAGACTACATTAATTACCTTAGTATGATGAATCTTCAACTTTCCCCATTTTGCCTACTGAGAAAGATAAAGACGGTTCTTTGAATAAACTGATATGTGGTCCAGATGGATTTCAGTTGAAGTGGTAACCAAAATCTTATGTAAGGGCAAGTTTTTTTGAGATTGCCTTCCCTCAGTTCTGATCTGTCCAATCCGTTTTTCAATCTTGGCATCCACCAGTATAAGATTTTCAGTATAATTTCAACGGTACTGATTCAAGATGGTGGCATGCGTTTCTTTTCGTCTTTTATGTTCCTAGGATAAGAGGAAAGATGCTGTTAAAAAGGTTATTGCGGCAATGACTGTTGGAAAGGATGTTTCATCACTTTTCACTGATGTAGTCAATTGCATGCAAACGGAGAATCTGGAGCTGAAGAAGCTTGTTTACTTGTATCTGATAAACTATGCAAAAAGCCAGCCAGATCTTGCTATCCTCGCAGTAAATACTTTTGTAAAGGTAACACTTAAGCTACTTTCATATAGTCTTCTCATCTGTAGCCTACCCAAACTAAATGATCTGACATATGGCAAGTTTCTTGGTCTTTCTCTGATTTTGGAAGAAGAGAAGAAAAAAAAGAAACTTATCATTAGTAAACTCTCGCTTTGTATTCGGCAGGATTCACAAGACCCAAATCCGTTGATCCGTGCTTTGGCTGTGCGAACAATGGGATGCATTCGTGTTGATAAGATCACTGAATATTTGTGTGATCCTCTTCAGAAATGCCTAAAGGTTGAATTTTTATGTTTCCTTGCCATTGGAACTTGTATCAACGTCTTTATGCCCCTCAAGATTTTTTTTTTTAATATTGACTGATAAAATATTTCTGTATTTCCTGGTCTTTTGCAATTTTTCTTTTTCAGGATGATGATCCATATGTCCGCAAGACAGCAGCTGTTTGTGTTGCTAAACTGTTTGACATAAATGCTGAATTAGTTGAGGATAGGGGTTTCCTTGAAGCCTTGAAGGATTTAATATCAGACAATAATCCAATGGTTGTAGCAAATGCTGTAGCAGCCCTTGCAGAGATACAAGAGAATAGTACTAGTCCCGTCTTTGAAATCAATAGTACCACCCTTACAAAGCTCCTAACAGCTTTGAATGAATGTACTGAGTAAGTCTTTCCTGATTTCCGTATCCTACTCTCACTCAGATTGTGTCTGATTGACTTTTTGTAGTCAGATTATAACGGACAGGTGGACCTAAATATTCACAGAAGGATAATCTGTTGAGTTGCGAAAGACTTGCTTCTTGTGTTATGGCATCAGTTTATCTATGCTTTTTATTGTGTATCTAACCTAAAATTGTGGCAGTTTAGGTCAACATAGGTCTTGTTGTCATTGAAGGTTTTCTGTGTAGATAAAGACTCATGGTTTTGAAATTTGGGGAAAGGGATCCATAAACGATTATATTTTCCTTGCTTGCTCGCTGGATACATATTTATAGTTTTCAATCTTAAAAATACTGCCTGTATTCTTCACAGATGGGGTCAAGTTTTTATATTAGATGCTTTGTCGAGGTATAAAGCAGCTGATCCTCGTGAAGCTGAAAATATTGTTGAGAGAGTCACTCCAAGATTGCAACATGCCAACTGCGCTGTTGTGCTTTCAGCTGTTAAGGTGACACTTTCAAAAAATTATATTTCTCTGGACTGTCATCTGTTTGCCAGTCAAAGTTGTTTGTAAAGTGTAAACTATATGCCTTTGCATAGTTTTCTAATGCTATTCCTCTTTTTTGCTTTTTTCTCCGCGAGCTTTCCAGATGATCCTTCAGCAGATGGAGCTTATTACTAGTACAGATGTGATTCGAAATCTTTGCAAGAAGATGGCTCCTCCCCTAGTTACATTGCTTTCTGCAGAACCCGAGATACAATATGTCGCACTTCGTAACATTAACCTTATTGTCCAAAAAAGACCCACTATTCTTGCCCATGAAATCAAGGTAGCTTGATCCTGCCTCGTAGACTTTCAGAATAAGCAATTGATCTATTCTTATATCTATTGATAATGCTTCATGTTTTACTTTTAGGTGTTCTTCTGCAAGTATAATGATCCAATTTATGTCAAGATGGAGAAGTTGGAGATTATGATAAAACTTGCTTCTGACAGAAACATAGACCAGGTAATTCTTACTACAATTTGATCACTGCTTTTTGTCCAAGTTATTTTGTTTTCGTTCATATCATGATGGTTTCTGGAACATGCTAATGTAGGTTCTTCTGGAGTTCAAAGAATATGCGACAGAAGTAGATGTTGATTTTGTTCGGAAGGCTGTTCGTGCAATAGGCCGATGCGCCATCAAACTAGAGAGAGCGGCTGAACGGTGCATCAGTGTTTTACTTGAGCTGATCAAGATCAAAGTAAACTATGTTGTTCAGGAGGCCATTATAGTCATCAAAGATATCTTTAGAAGATATCCAAACACGTAAGTTGATTTGTTTCAATTTTCTTTGTTGTGGCATCTTGAAGTGCTGTAATTCTCTTTAATCTTGGCTATGTCATTCAAAACAATGTTCAGGTATGAGTCCATAATTGCAACACTCTGTGAGAGTCTAGACACATTGGATGAACCTGAAGCTAAGGTAATAACGTTTGTCGTTTGCGTGTTGTAAAATAGCTGGAACCTTCCCCATCCGAAATACTGCTTAAAGCAGTGAAACTCATCCTCTTGCATCTGTTGGCATCTTGAAAGGCATCTATGATTTGGATCATTGGTGAATATGCTGAAAGAATTGACAACGCGGATGAACTTCTTGAAAGCTTCCTGGAGAATTTCCCTGAGGAACCTGCACAGGTCCAGCTGCAGCTTCTTACAGCTACAGTCAAACTATTTCTGAAGAAGCCAACTGAAGGCCCACAACAAATGATTCAGGTTCTGCCATTACCATTATGGGGAACACCGTTTGCTCTCCTAATCGATTCAAGCGCATGTATATGACAACAGGCCTGGCTTTTGCCATGTTTCAAATTTTCAGGTTGTCTTAAATAATGCTACTGTGGAGACAGATAATCCTGATCTCAGGGATCGTGCATACATCTACTGGCGTCTTCTATCTACTGATCCTGAGGTATGTTTCCTTGATATGTTATACTACTCAACTAATTCAAATACATTGGTGGACAATGAGCAACAATCATCTGTTTTACCTACAATCATCAGTGCTCTCTTTTGACTAGGCAGCCAAGGATGTTGTTTTAGCTGAAAAGCCTGTGATTACTGATGACTCAAACCAACTTGACCCGTCACTCCTGGATGAGCTGCTTGCGAATATTTCCACCTTGTCCTCTGTATATCACAAGCCGCCAGAGGCTTTTGTAACCCGCCTGAAAACCTCAGTTCAGAAAACAGAAGATGAGGACTATGTGGAAGCAAGCGAAACAGGATATTCTGAGACATCTGGTAATCCGGTTAATGGCGCAGCTTCCCCTCCAGCCACCACAGGCTATGTCCCACAGCCAGCTCCTGTGCTCGATCTGCTAGGTGACCTATTGGGGTCAGATAATGCTGCAGTTGTCCCTGTAGATGAACCTACAACTCCGTCAGGGTGAGTTTGGTTTGAGTGGTGAAAATTTTTCTCTTGCATTAAAAGTCTCGATAGGCCACATTTAGGCGTGTGATGAACTGGTTCTATTTAATCATATTTATTTGGATCACATTGTTGCAAATGAAACTCATCGATCACCTGAAATTGAGTGCAGTCGTCCATTGCCTGTTGTCCTGTCAGCAGCAGAGGGTCAAGGCTTGCAGATTAGGGCTCAATTAACCCGACAAGATGGTCAAGTGTTCTACAGTATGCTCCTCGAGAATAACTCACAGTTGCTTCTTGATGGCTTCATGATTCAGTTCAACAAAAACTCATTCGGCCTTGCAGCTGTCGGACCTCTTCAGGTAACAGTAGTTGAATATGCTATACACCCGCGCTTTTTATCCTGGATGCTTGAAACTGATGTCTGGGTTTTGTATTATTTTTAGGTTCCGCCACTGCAACCCGGAGCATCTGCCAGGACAATGTTGCCAATGGTATTGTTCCAGAACATGTCTGCTGGGCCAACCACCTCGCTTTTGGATGTTGCTGTCAAAAACAACCAGCAGCCTGTCTGGTACTTCAAAGATAAGATTGTACTTCACGCTCTTTTCTCAGAAGATGGTAGGATGGAACGCGGAACATTCCTCGAGGTAAAACACTGAATATATGAAAAATAATTCATTATCAATACCACACCAGCATGTTAGTTCTTACGATATTAAGATTGTCTTAGTAATTAGTGAATAATTTGGAGCCTTAAAATGCTTGAGAGAGTTAGGGTGCTCTAGATCTCACTCTAGGTTATGATTTCTTTGATTGAAAGTTTCTAGTTTCGGTAAGAAATAGAGGAAGATATTGATTTCTGATGATAACAATATATGGCATCCTTGAACAAAACAGTTATTTTGGGTATAGGGTTTATTGCTGACTATAGATATAAAACATTGTTTTTCGATTAGACATGGAGATCTTTAGCGGATTCAAACGAGGTCCAGAAGGAATTTCCCGGGATAACCATCACGAGCGTCGAGTCAACGCTTGACTTGCTCGCTGCATCAAACATGTTCTTCATAGCAAAGCGTAAAAACGGGAACCAAGACGTGCTCTATCTATCGGCTAAAGTCCCGAGAGAGGTACCGTTCTTGATCGAACTAACGGCCATGGTGGGTCAACCCGGTCTCAAATGTGCGGTCAAGACTCCAACCCCTGAGATCGCTCCTCACTTCTTTGAAGGCGTCGAAATTCTCTTCAATGCTTGATTTTTGATTTTACATTTTGTCAAAAGGTAACCCAATTATTCCCTTATTTTTTCCCTTGTATTAGTGTATGTAGCAAGTTAAGTGATTGTTCTTTTTATTCCCTCGCTTGGTATCTATTGCTCAATCGTAAGAGCTTTGGTTTTTGTTTTCCCGAGTGATGGAGACTGTGAAGGACGGGATGGGTGTGGGACGGCCAGAATAGTATCAAAATTACATGTAAATGTATTTTTTCCACGTCAGCAAAAGCAAATGATATTTTGTGACCGACATGAAACCACAAGTTCCCCCAAGTGGAGCGACCAGATTCCTACACGTAAACTATTTTGAAAATTTGGTATTTTTCCTCTCAACAGGTAAGCATATAGACATTGGGCCCGTTATGCGACGTAGCGTATCAAACCACGAATCCTGGTTTTCTGTAACATACGGATATGAAATTATTAGCTTTTGTTGTTAAAACTAATCAATCTTATTGATTTTGAGGGGATGAGAGTAAGCTCAAAAGCAAAATGCTCTTAATTATTATTAGGGAAAAAAAAAAAAAAAACAAGACATTGAATACCAATCGCAAGGAAGTAATAGCGTGAGAATTAAGTAATGCCATCGAGTATAAGAGTTTAGGCAGGCGCTACATCCCATCACATAAAAGAAGTATATATATATAGAGGCTGTGATTATTTTATATTCATACAAGATATTGACCAATTTTTTTTTTTTTTTTTTTGGGGTATCTTATGGATAAACTTATAAAGATATGGAGCATCGCGTAACATCTAGATTATTGACAACTTCTTTTCCTATAATATTTCTTGCGTATCAAAACTTAGGCTAATTTTAATTACATTCTAGTGTTTTGTTATATATTACAAGTACAATTTTTTGATATAGTTGGGCTTTAGAGAAGAACAAAAGATATGCCACTAATAGAATAATTATCCTTTGGCCCCACCAAGTCTAAATAATGTTTCAAATATTTTCATATCCAATAATATTTTACAATTTTTCCTATTTGTTTTTGCTGATTTATTAAGCTATATAAACTTTTCCAACTTATATATATTAAAAAAATTAGAAAGCATAATTAAGATGTTTTGAACAATTTCCGACAAAAGATGTTTTAAATACTTTATATTAATTTTTTTTTTGTGATAACCTCGGGTCTAAACCCTAATTTTTGTGGGTCTGAAAACAGCTTTTAATCTATTTTTTGAGAATTTCTCTCCTCTGAAAAAGGATTTGAACTAGAAGTACAATGAAACCAACTCCAAGTGTTATAGTTATAACTAAAATAAATGATGTTTTCGTTGAATGTATATTAATTAAGAAAATTTGAAAATTATTTTAATATCCATATATTATAAATAATAGTTTAAATAGTATTAATGAGGAAAATAAATTAAATTTTTGTTTTGAAAATACAAAATATATGACTTATCTTTAAACAAACAAAATATGCTAAGTATTATGTATATCCATAAAGAATAAATCCAAAAAAAAAAAGTAATAGTATTAAACTCAAAGTGATCATATCATGAAATCCAACAAAATTAAGGGGATTGAATGGGAAATTAAATAAATTGGAGTTTCCTTGTACGATATGGTTTTTGATTTGGGAATATAATATACAAAAGTTTGATTAACAACCAAAATAACCATTAAATTAAATTTGATTTTGTTTCATCTTTGATAAAGTCTCTTCGCAGCCAGTCTTCTTTCTTCCTCTCTCTCGCTTTTTTTTTTTTTTTTTGGTTTCAGAAAATTCTATCATAAAATTCTTATTCAACACAAAACTTCAAGACTTTCCCAGAAATCCTGACAAAAGAACAGATTTTAAGGGAAAAAATCAAAGCTTCCTTAATATTTGTTTTGAGTTTCTTCTCTATAGAGGTAAATTAATAATCTTTTTTATTCTGTTTTCTTCATCATCTCCGTTACAAATATTCCTTTATTTTTGTTTCGTAGGATCACAAACTCTGTTCCTTGGTTCCCTTCTTCTTCTTCTTTTCTCTATTTGTTTGTTCTGTTTGGTAGTTTTGTGAAAAGGGTTTTAGTTTTTGTTTTCTTTTCAATCCCACTTGCTTAGTTTATGATTCTGCTGTCTCTGTTTTCTCTTCTTCTTCTTCTTCTTTAGGGTTTGGATTTGATTTTGCTAATGATTGTATCTCTATTAGTAGTAAAACCTAATTGGGGCTTTTCAATACTTTTGTGCTTAATCAAGTTAACTTTTTATTTGTAAGCTCAAGATTATCTTATGATCATATGAATTTCCATGACTACTTATGAAATTTGAATTTTTTTTTTTTTTGGGTTAAAGAAATTTGAATACTTTCTTCATAGTGATCCTCATAACTATACAATATTTAAGCAGATAACACATATTTGAGGTTTATTGAGATTAATACAATCTCAGTGGCTATTAATATCTCATAGTTTGTGTATATGCATAGCTGTGTTACATTGAAGTGTTTATCTTGTTTCCCAGTTACAAAGTTGGATTTTCCTCTCATTAGAGTTTCAATAACGAGTTTTCTTATCTTTGGTCTGCAAATTTCAGGCCTTTTGTAACCTTGAAGAGCTGGAACACACTGATCTGTGTGAAGAGTCAAAATCTTTGTTTAACCGTCCAAAGAATGGGTTGCTGCAGCTGTTGTTTCCCGAGTATACCCGAAGTAAAGCTTCTTCTTCTTTCTTGTTAAGAACATCACAAATGAGATTGCAGCTTGATTAGTGATTTTGAAGAAAAGAGTTTGTTTTGTTTTTCTTATGTTTTTTATTGTTTTCTGCAGTTCTCAAGAACTATAGATGAGCATGTTCCTTTATCTCGTGCCCCGCCTTCCTCTGCGGTATCAACTGAAGCGGAAAATAGAAACTTGGTCTCTAATCTATACACTTCACCGCCTATTCCTCTAGTATTCTCGCCTAGAAATCTTCAAACTCCACCAAAATTGCCATTAACTCAGAGCAATACGAGTGAAGGAGCTCGCGGAATCACACACGCCCTTCCAGAGAAGGAAACATGGCCTGTTGGTGATCTATCTGATCTTGATGTAAAGAAAAAGGACCGAGAAACAATCGAAGAATGTCCAATTTGCTTAGAAGGTATTTTTTGTTTATCATTCAAAGTTACATACTAAAGATAGAGCTTTTGTTAAATATATCAGCTTCTTCATTTTGTTTTGTTTTGTGCAGAATATGAGTCCGAGAATCCGAGATTGCTTACCAATTGTGGCCATGATTTTCATCTCGCGTGCATACTTGAATGGATGGAAAGAAGCGAGGCTTGTCCAGTTTGCGACAAGGTTTGTGTCAGTAAAAAAACCGCTATCTTTTTCACATACATTTTTCGATTTTTCCGAGTCACTTGACAAGTAGAGTCTGTTTTTTTCCCTTTCTATTCTTTGCGCAGGAATTGGTACTCCCTGAATCATAATCGCGAATACGAAACAAAGTAAAACAAGAAACAGAGAGATCACGGAACAAGAAGTGCGAAAAATAGGTACAGAAAATTTGATTAAACTTGGGATTTATTAGGTGTTCTTAGTCTGGTGGTATGATGGAAACATTGTTATTGCTCTATTACATTCATAAGCTTTGAGTTTCCTTTTGATTGTTTTTTTTTTTCATTTTTTCTTACCAATCTTTTTGATTATTTATATCAGACAAAAAGATACAGAAGAAGAAATTAGGATAATCATATTCATATGATAATACACACAAATTATATTTGATTGTTTGAAAAAGTGCATTAAAATTCAGAGATTTTACTGTGTAAAAAAGGATTCTCTGACAAATTGCTTACATAATTTATTACTAAACCCTCTGTATAAATCTAAATCTTATGGCTAAAATAATGAGAATAAAAAAACAAGAAACTCTAACCTTTTAACTTTTACAACAAGAAAGTCCTAAAAACCTTTCTATTACGGTGAAGTGTTGTGAATCTGATGAACATTTGATAAAAGTCTCGTTAACTTACTCAATGTCTCTCGAGCCGACACAGTCCCAGGATGATCCTCTCCTGAGATTGATGTCCTTATGAAGATTGCTTTTCTGATCAGATCATCAGCTACACCGAACTGCCCTCCTCGTAACATCAGCTTAGCTCGAGTCTCTAGCACGGTGGCTCGAGCCAATGCAAGTTCTTCCCATAGAATAGGGTTTAGTTGTGCACTTGTCTGAACTGGTCTCCAGCAAAGCGACTTGTCTAGCCACTTCTCAACTGGCGTCACTAGCGTTTGGTCAGCCGCTTCAAGAGCGTTTGTGCAGACCCTTAGTAGCTCTACCGCTGCGCTGCACCGTGAAAACGTTATGAACGTTCTAATCGCTAGAGGCAAGATTACTTGTTTCACAAGAATTAGAAGTTCCGTTATCTTTAGATGAAGAGTTGGAGCTTCGTTGCTGAAACCAAACAGCAAGAAACAAACCGCCCAGATCTGCTCTGCGGTTTCAACGGTTGAGCCACGGTTTATCACCGCTTGAACCATTGCAGGCGCGTTGTCGTTCACCAGTACTCGATTTCTCGCATAGAGTTTCACGAGCTCGTGGATTTGTATAAAGCCTAGCTTGACGCTGCTGGTTCTCGCAATGTTGAATCTAAGCAACATAGAAGCAGCTTCAGCTCCTGATCGCTTTGAGTTTGAAGACGTAAAACCGCAGGTTATAGCGCGTCTTAGTCTTCTCCATAGCCGTTTAGGACCTCTGTGTTTCTCAGGGAGTTTATGAGCAGCCAAAGCTAATAGAGAGGCTGGAACCGGCGCTGGAGCTAACCACCCGCTTGCAACAACCATTCTTGTAGCCAAACTTCTCGGTCCATCCGCGTGATCAAAGATCGAAAAACACACTTCAAACAACTGCAACAGAAACGCGTTTCTTCTCAACAGATTCCCATCCCGACCGCTACATACCATCTCTCTTAACGGCATTCTGTTTATAGTATCCAAAAGTCGGCTCGGGTTTATAGGTAGCTCTGACAATATCGCTCCCACGACCGCTAATCCCAACGTTAACCGCCCGAGTTTCTCTTCAATCGCTCTCAACGCATCCATTTCCGAAACCGGATAATCTTTAACGTTTCCCTGCATCAATGACATAGCTTCAGCACCAGAGAGGTAAGAGAGTTTCAATGGCTCCATGTTCATAACTCGGGAGAGAGGAGTAGATATCAAAATGTGAGTCCCTCCTCCAAACCGAGGAAGAAGATCCATCACGAGTTTCGAATCCCACCAGTCCTTTTCGCTCTCCAAGTTATCGATCACAACCAAGAACGGAATATTCCTCATCAGCTCTTTTCGGATTCTGGAAATCGCTGCATCTTCTTGCTCTTCGAAGCTCTTCATCCGCGTTTTATCAGAACAATTCTCTATCCCGACATCGACTTCCAAATACTGATAAAGATTCAGATAGTTCTGTCGAATGTAGCGGCTCTCGCCGCCTATCCAAAGAACCATCTTATACCTCTGGTGATGCCGGTAAGCAAATTCAAGAAGGAGCTCGGTTTTTCCAATTCCCGATTCACCCGAGACGCAAGCCACGCCTTTCCCGTAAACAATCTTCATAGACCGTTTTCTCCTCGTGTTCCGCCCTAATTTCACTTGATTCCGCGAGGGTAAATCCACACTTTGCATCATTTCAATCTCCTTCTCCGACTCCTTCCACACAACTTTCTCTTTGCCTTTCTTCCGTCTTTCTTCCGCTGAACCGCTTTTGTTCCACCCGAGCATCACATTCTTCTTCCTTCTCGTCGGTCTTGCCTTTAACTCAAAGTAATCCCTTTCCGAATCTCCAGCAACATCTCCAAATAAAACAAACTCTAACTCCGATAATTCCTTCTTCCTCCCAACAAAATTCTCGTTCCGCGGATACGGAAATTCCTCTTTTTCCGCCTTATCCCGCCATTTCGTCAACCGCTCCACAATACTTCTCCTCCCTAACCTCATTGCCAATAACGTAACCGCCCTGAATACACAATCTCTCCAGTTACCTTCATGAGCTTCAAGCTTCCAATCATCAACCCGCGATAACCCGTGTACCGCCTCTTTCCATTCTTTCTCAATCCCTCCATACAAAACCCACAATTCCCCACCATGTTTCTCCCACAAATCTCCTCTCTTTTCAACTATATCTCTCACAAGACAGTCTCCGGGAGAAAGATCGAAGAAAACCGGAACCAGATTCTTCTTGTTAGCGAAAAAACGTAGCTCCTCGATGGTATAAGGGTTCTTGAAAGCCTTTCTCGTTAGAATTATAACCCCGAACGAAGCACCGTCCATCGCTCTCTCGACTATCCTCTGTTTCCTCGAACTCCTGCACCTTCCTCTATCCGACATGAAACAACTCATCCCTTGAAACTCCAATTCAGCTCTAAGCCAATCCGCAAACCGAAGCAAAGAAGGCTTCTGACCGTGCAATCCAATGAACACATCACAACATCTCAGCCTATTATAAGAAACAGAGACCGAAGATGTCTGAGTATACGACGAAGATTCATGACCTCTTCCATACCTAGAAGGTGTATAAGAGATCGCACTACTCGAAACGATTCGATCAGCCTCGTGGCTCGGTGCAGCTGGAAACCCGAGCTCGGGGTCTTGAAAACCGGAGCTGGAGCTAAGAGGATCAAAGCTGTCACATTGAGCATCAGAGCGAGTGGATTCGGAGAGTTCTTGAGTGATTTTGGGAGATCTTGGAGAGAAAAAAGGAGACTGATTAGCTGAGAAGAAAGCAGCTGATGAAGATGAAGACATGTTCCTAGAAGGTTTTGTCGGATATTGTCCGAACCTGGAACTGTCACCTCGAGAATCCATAACCACAATTTTTCCTTTGCTGACAATCTGTCAAATCCCATAAATGCAAACCTCCTATGAATCCATTGAAACCAATCTGACCAAATTTCAAGAAACAAACAAACATACAAAAAGTCAAACATCATGAGTAAAGATGAAACCAAAGAGGAAATTTTCAGATTTCAAAGTGAGCTTTAAAAGATGCAAGATTTGGACAAAGAACCCTAGAAAGAAAGCTTACAACTTCAAAAATCAATTTGTGTGCATAAATTTTGGTCAGAAACAAGAAATTAAACGGCGAAATGGAAATCTCCAAGAAATATATATTACCATAAGCTTTCTTGAATGATTTCGAAAATCTCTTAACATTAGGGAATTAAGTAGTAAATGATGGTTTCACACATAAGGGAAAAAATCACTTCTCAGAAACTATCATGATTATTTTTTTAAGGAAATAAAATAATTTGAGGACGTTGCAGATCTAAGCAGAAAGAGAAATAAAATAATAATAACAATTTAAAAAAAAAAAAAAAATTATTTTTTATTTTCTTATTTTTCGTACAGGGATTCAGATCTGAGAACTTACATCAACAAGATCATCTTTAATCTTTTTCCAGAATAAATCAAAAACCCAGGTACTTCTGAAGAACCCTAAAAACAGGATTTTTATCGGATTTTTGGGGAATGTAAGAATGAGAGAATCACTGGAATCTTTTGTAAGAGTTATCCTCCTGAAGAACAAACAAGGCAGGTGTGTATCAATCAATGAGAAAGGAGTTGAAAGTGAGAGATAGAAGAGAATTAAGAAGAAACATGAACACTAGAGCTTTCACATAGTATTCCAATGCATCGCCATTTACAGATAGACTTGAAAAGGACTCTAATTTTTTTTTATTGGGTCGACAAAGTTGAGATTTTTTTAAAATGGAATATTCAAGAAAATGGAGTTTTGATCAAAATCCCAGAAGAGAACAAGAAATGTGTCTCAATACCCACAAGAGGAAAAATCCATAAAAAAAAAAAAAAAACAATGGAATCGTTATTAGTAGAGAGGCTCTTACCGTTTGAGTTTCAAGAAAGGAGACACATTGATAATAGTAAGTTTTTTTTCGAGTATCTAGAGAAAGTAATTTAAGAGGTCCTTATCCAAAAAACAGAAACATGGGCACTGTCAAATCACCAAAAAGAGATAAATACACACACAAAATCAAATAATCTCTCTCTTTCAGAGATCTTTTATTGTTTCAAAA
This sequence comes from Pseudoturritis turrita, assembly GCA_900406555.1. Classification (NCBI taxonomy): domain Eukaryota; kingdom Viridiplantae; phylum Streptophyta; class Magnoliopsida; order Brassicales; family Brassicaceae; genus Pseudoturritis; species Pseudoturritis turrita. The sequence continues at coordinate 768,949 of OVBL01000229.1, read as the reverse complement.
GGAAGAAGAGAAAGAGAAGACAGAGAGATTGGGAAAAGTTAAATTTCGAATTGAAAAAAAAAAAAAGAAAAGAACTGAGACCCTAAACGAAAGAGAGAGATCAAACTAGGTATGGCTTGTGGGCTCCACATTCACAAGTAATTTGTTATTACAGAGAGTTTTTTTTTTTTTTTTTTTTCCTGTTTTTTCTTTCCTTCTGTCCGAAATCTTCTGATGAACAATGTTTCCTGATAAGAAAATATTCACTAATTTAGTCTCTGGGGTTAAAAAAACAGAGGTTTCATTGTCACGTCCCTCGATCAGGATATGGGCGTCACTGTGCCTTTTCGTCTGTAAATTTTCTCAAATAAAATTAAATAATGTCAAAGGAAAGAGGAAAACCCAAGCTGCTTAAGTGTACTAGTGGTAAGAGGTAATTCCCTTGGGAGATGAATGAGCTCTATTCCAGTTCGAGTTGTTTTGGCGATGTAAACGGTTATTTTTTAGTGTCGGTTCTGAGTTTTAGAAGATCGCAAATTAGTAAAAAAATGGTACGTTTTGCACATTTTCATTAAAAAAAATAGATCGTTTTGTAGACAAAACCAATCAAAAAACTGCAAGATTTCATGCTTGGTACGTTTGGACTTAGGATCGGCCATTTTCTCACATGGATTGCTAATGCTTGTATTCGATTTAAAGAAATTATGACAAAAGCGAACTTCTTTATACAAAAAAACAACAACAATAGGATCAATAATTGTTACGGAAGTACATAAATTATTTATGAATAAAAAAACTTAACTATTTAATTTTATGTATGCATAGTTAACGAAACAAAAAAAAATTGTTTATCCGAAAAATTTACCAAAACAAAAATAAATTGTTTAGGTGTTAGAAGAGAAAAATTTGTTCTTCTTTGGATGGGATCAAGTTTTTGGATGTTGATAGTCTAAATTCTCGAATTTGGAATGGATGCAAATACGTCTCTCGTTGATTATTCGATTTCTAAAGAACAAGCGAAAACTTGATTTTAACGTTGGGTGATTAATGTTGATCTCGGGCCAGTTGACTGTTTTATAATTATCACTGTCCATTTTCTTTTTGGTAGTTGATTTTCGGGAAACGGATGGCATCGTTCTTGTGAGATCTCTAGATGATGTCTTTCACACGGTAGTCTAAACTTAATGAGGGGTTTAGATCGTTGGTTGGGGGGATTTTTATGATATTTTAACGAATGGTTGATATGTAACAGATGTGCGATGAACATGTATCTGAAACAATATGGAAATTTCACTTTAAAAATTCTCAGACACTCAAATTAGAATGAGACCACGTGACTAATCGAAGAATCTAGAATCGAGATGATAAAGAATATTGGTTTTAAGTCGGGTTAAAGGGTAATCCACAACCCAATTAGTCATTTAGCGTGATTTTTATGAATAAATATGCATGAAAATGATATATGGAGAGCAAACTCTGGCGCTTAAGAAATGGAGATGGTTGCCTTGAGGACTTGCCAAATGTCCATGCAATTTTGAAGGTTAAGAGATATATATATATTACGACTAAAACTCTATATATTAGTTTAATTCGGGGAAGAGGTATATTTTGGGAGCAACCAATCCGGCACCAAATGATTTAAATGGAAAAACAAACAGTTTCGTGTTCGCGTTTTTAAAAAAAAATAGCCATTAGATACATTTAAACTACGGGGATATAATGGATATTAAACTTTTTAAAGCTATTCTGGAGAGCGTTAAAATTATCTATTTCCAATTGAAAAAAAATGCCAATATATTTGATTCTCGATCATCGTTACTAAGTTGGAGCAATCCGTCTCAACCTTTACTGAAGGATTTTGCTTCTCAATTAGGTATGACATTGTCCGAAAAAGTCCATCTAACTCGGTGTGAAGAAGAGATAAGCTCTGTCTGTATCCTTTAAACCCGACGAAATATAACCTTTTGTTTTCCACAAGGCACCATTCCAGTCCACTTATCGGACCATTTGTCAATCCATGAGACGTCGATTTGGTAAATCGGATTAGGGGGTGTAAACGCGATCTCACTCATATGACTCTAGTTTTATAACTCCACGTCATCTTTTTCGCTATTCTTTTGATTTGTACACTTCCAATTTTTCGTTTTGATGATGATTAATTGTAAAATTCGGAGAAAATCTTTTTCCCATTAAATATTTTGTCATTTTTCATCTATGTACCATAAAGTCCCCTAAACAATGGTGATGCATGGTTTATATTTGGATTGTTTCTCGTCATCATTTGGATTCAGTCCATATAACGTTTTACTATGAAGCTAAATGAAAATCCAATAAAATCCATAAATATATATTATTCAAGAAAATGAGCCTAAAAACAATGAGCCTTTTATTACTCCTATACTTTCCAGGGGAATTGTGGTTATCATTAACTAGTACTTTCTTTAAGATACTTTTACCTCTTTTTTTTGCTTGTTTTATCGTCTTCTTTTGCCCTTTTTAGTTGGAAATATGTACTTTAATTTAACCATGGCTTTGCCGTGTAAGAAAAAGAAAACCATGTTTTGGCATATATATATATATACACTGATATACTTCACTCATGTAATCCAATTGGACAAGAAACCACGAAGAACGTTTTGTTTACCTTACCATGGAATGCATATATTACATTAATAGTATGATCGTATATACAGCAAACTATGGGTAGATTCTGTTTAATTTTTTTTGATAAACATATATTATTGAATATAGTAAAACAGTTTTTTTTTTTAACATATTCCCCAGTTTATATATTTTAAAAAAAAACTAATAATTTTTTTGTATTTGAGTTGGACCATATTACATAATTTTTATACAATATATATGATTTAAAATCTGGATCAAGAGTTGACACACACAAAATTGAGACGTTGTGAGTTGTGACGTGCAAGTGGTAGACCAAGAAGCCATGACGTAGATAATTCGTTGCATGAATTATTCATTAGAAATAGAATATATGGAAGGACTTCACCATATATATGAAATTAAATAGATAAATGTTTACTATTTAAAATTATTATCATGCTGAACCTTGCATAGTTGCATTGCATTATATTAAACAATATATATTTTAGATCATTTGTCTTTGTTAATTTGCCTACTAACGGTCGGGTCAATTCAAATAGATAGATCACACGTTCTACATAATGGTACAATAATATTAAAATATATTATTATGAGCAATTATTTTACTATTTTTAAGTATACTTTAAAAAAATATATATGTCCATATATTTCCATCTTGAACTTATACCGTTTAATTTATTCATGCATTTGCTATTGAATGATTTAAAAAAAAAAAATTGTTTTGCCTCACTAATTTTAAATATTAAAATAAAGGTTAAAATTTAACAAGAATTTTGTAAGTATATAGTTTTAAGGACTTCTTTTTTTGTTAAATAGTGACGAGGGCTTAACAATACCGAGTATTTGATTATTGGTCATCTTAGAATTTGTCTTTTGGATTAGTTGAAGATTCACAAAACATAGGTTAGAAATTTGTCCACTATAATTTAATCATGGCTTACTATTGTAAATATCTTCCAATTAGAAAAAAATATCATATTATATTTTTAATTTACTAGATAAGTAGAATTTGGTTCGTAATTAGTATTAGTCGTGTTCACGACCAATGCTTTTGTGGAGGTCAATGATTGAAGACGTAGACCTTCCCATGGACACAGTTCAATTCTCTTGTCTTTCCAAGCAATAATTGAGTTTTTAAAAATAAATACCAATAAACTATGGTCAGAATATTTGTAATAGAGATAATTGGCCAAATAATCATGAAAAAAACATAAATATAAAATTTAACCAAAAAATCTCATTTGGCTTGATATCGACTCTCCATTTTAGATTTTTTTGCTAGTTTTTATATATATATATATTTTTTTTTGTTCTTTGCCAAATTCACCCTTTGTAATATTTGTTTGTTTTTTTGTATAATAATATTTGTTTGCTAAAGCCCATAATTGGGAATACGGCTTAAACAAACGACGAGAATAATATTGAATCTAGATATATATGAGGTCATAACCTGATGATAAATAGTGGAAAGTGTATTACGACATTTGCATAGATTACTTTTGCGATTCTTCGTGATTTCTTTTACATGCTTTTTTATTTTCGTTTTTTCAATTCTTTTTTTTTTTACTATATTAGGAAAGCTATTGAATTGAGAATGTTCTGTTGTTTTATTTACGATACTATGGACATGTATTTATTATACACAACTTTGGACCTATCTCAATTAGACTTAAGACTTATCCTTGACATTAGGATATATCAGAAATATATTGAATATATATAGAATTGCTAATCATTATCCCTATATACTACATATTTATTGATCAACAAAAAATATTAATGTACAAATAAAAAAAAAAAATGAAAATATAACCGTTCTGAATCATAAAAAATAGGTTTTCTGCAAATAAATTTTTTAAGTGGCTAGGATTTGCGACTTTACCCTCCAAGTCAATTAAATGCAGGTCAACCTATGAAGTAAGAGTCAACCAGTAATATAATCCTTGACCGTGAATAGATTTTTCAATCTGTATATAACCGTGTATAAGCACTCAAAACTACGTCGTTTGTATATTTTAAAGAAACCAAAATTATACACAATAGAGATTCAAATCCATGACATGAAAGATTAACATCCAATATTTTACCAACTGTGCTAACACATATTTAATTATATTGTAAACATATTTATTTATAAACCAACACATGACGGGCAAAAACCCAGAAACCCAGATCTAATTTTTCTAATTTAAAATTCATGAATATTATAACTTACCGATGTAAAGCTGAAGGATTACGGTAGATTTTTGGGTTTGGAAGATCGATGTTGAACACGTAGTGTTACGATTAGAAACTGCTTCGCTAATCGAAGCTCTTGCTTTCGCCAATCCTTGTTCCACCATTTTTCTCCGGCTGAGTTTTTCCGTTTTCCTCCGCAACTGGTTCATAAACATTCAGATTTTGGAACCAAATCTCAATTTCAAAATCATAAGAAGGTTTCCGATGAATTTGAAATTACCCAAACGGAATGAGCTCATGACGATGATGATGATGATGATGATGACGAGAAATTCTCAGTTTCAAATTTGAATAAAAAATCAACGATGATTAGAGCTTATTGTGAGAAATTTTGAAAATCGATTTTGAATCAAACTAAATCTCTCTCGAGAGATAGAAAGAAAGAGATCTTCGATTTGGTTACAGATTGAGATAGAAGAAGCCATAGTTGGATTTCTGGGTTTTTGTCCGTTATTTTTTGGTTTATAAATAAATATGTTTACAATATAATTAAATATGTGTTAGCACAATTGGTAAAATGTTGGGTGTTAATCTTTCATGTCATGGGTTCAAATCTCCATTGTGTATAATTTTGGTTTCTTTAAAATATACAAAATGACATAATTTTGAGTGCTTATAAACGGTTATATACAGATTGAAAAATCTATTCACGGCCGAAGGTTATATTGCGGATTGACTCTTACTTCAGAAGTTGATCTGGAGGATAAATTCGCAAACCCTAGTCACTTTAAGAATTTATTTGCAGAAAACCCTAAAAAAATAAATATAAATAATATAAAGATAGAATTTCGTAAGAAGCTAATTAACCGGTTTTTGGATTGTTTTGTCGAGCTCATACATAATTCAGATGGGTTTTTCTAATTTAAATTTAATAAACAGCTAATGTGTACCCTAAGTCGAATCTTTGGTAAGCTAAAAGATGGTTATACATTAAGATTTGAAATCAATAATATAAGATCATAATTCATAAGACAATAATAGTCTTTTGTTTTGACACCATATGTTTTTTGGGGGTAACAAAACAACTCAATGATATGTGCTGTTTTTATGGTACACCAAATGATGTTCGATGTTTCTCTCGTTGCTTCCTAAGTCTGTCCAAAACACAGTTTTGTTTGTACATGCTCACTCCCCACGTGTCATCACGTGATAACCAACGTACGGTCCTGATTACTTACTTCCTCACTCGGTTTTCACACGTGTCATCCACGGCTCCAATTTAGCGCGTCTCCTACACTCGCCCTTCAAATTGATTTTTTTCTTAGGCAGAAAAGGATCTAATTTAGAAGCTAATTAAGTCGGATCGAGGCCCATCCTTAAGAAACCATGATTAGGTTAAACAAAATTGAAACCAATGCTTATTAGCCATTGCAAAGAAGAAAGAAAATTGGGCCCCTAAAGACTAGCCTCAAATCAGTCCTCTCTCCCATTTGTCACCCAAACTTAGGTTATTTCCAGGAGTGTTCATTTTAAATTCGATTCGATTTCGGTTTTAGATTTTTTAAATTTTCGGTTTATAAAAAATAGTATCAAAACAAAACTTAAATGATTGTGTATAATTTAGTACAATTTTGGTTTCGATTCGGAATCAAATTTTAGTCAAATATGTCCTTAATTTTCAAAGAAATTTTATTTTTGAATCGATTTTTTTTTCTTTCGTTTCAAATTTGGTTTTGATTTCTCGAATATATGAAAAATGAATCCATTTAGACTATATTAAAATATAGTTTTGTTTTCGAATCAATTATTTGTGTTCATTTAATTCAAATCATATTAAACTGGTTCATCCGGATCAAACACGTCTACTTATATCATTAGGACGAATGACTAGAATACTTCAATCACTCATTACTCTTCTCTAGCATGCTCTCTTATAGTCTAATGTACTCTTTACTCTTAATGAAAATGTGTTATGCCGATTTTACCCTTTCACCATTTTTTAATATTAATTATAATTTTAATAATAATAATTAAAAATTCAATTTTTCGTCCAATATAAAAAAAATTGTACAACTAGGTACTATTTGGTACAACTATAAAGACACGGTACAACTTAATATTATTTGGTATAACTGCAATACACATGGTACAACTAGATATTATTTTGTACAACTGCAATATACATGGTACAACTAGAAAAAAATACATGGTAGAACTCGATATTATTGATACAACTATTCATTAAAACTTTGTATCCGACCCAGATCCGTCATCATAGTAAAACTCGAAAGCTCGTCAATTTCTAACATCGTCTCCTTTTTCTGCTTCATCTCTCTCGCTGGTGCCTTCCTGAAGAAGGATGGCCAGATTAAACGAGGGACGGTTCGAGATTTGAGAAGAGACGACGGAGAAATCAAAACCCATTTGAAACGCTTACCTTCGATAGATTCGAGATTTGAGAAGAGACGACGGAGAAAGAAGAGACGCCGAAGAAACTGACAGTGAAGAGATGACGAAGAAAAGAGGGATGACAAAGAAAGAAGACGACAGAGAAAGAGAAAGAAGATGGAGGATGGATGCAATTTTTGCAGAAAGAGAAAAAAAAGGAAAAAAGATGTCTGCGATGCAGAGAAAGAGATGTTTGATTAGAAGATTCAGAGAAATGGATGTTTGATTAGAAGATTCAGAGAAAGGGATGTTTGATTAGAAGATTAGGTTAAAATCTGGATTGGATCCGAGTGGATCATGAATCGGGTGGATATTAAGTGGTTGGGTCTGTAATTTTGTTAATTCTGCCTGGTTTTACAGTAATTTACTCATTTTTAGATTTAAAAATAAATAGAAAAGAAAATCTCGTTATAACGAGAGTTTTTCGGAGATTCTTAGAGTCCAAAGAAGTATTGGAGACATTAATCTATATCATTACTTTCATGTAGCCATTATTACCTTCTGATTTTAGTTTTTTATTACTTGCCAAAGTAAATTTAGTCAATGATTACAATGTATAGAGTCAAATCAATTATGAAGATTAAATGAATTAGAATCACCTTTTAATGTCAAAGTCCAAAATTTATGATACTTTTGTTTTGTTCTTGTTGTGATTATGAGATAATGCATGAAAATCGAATTGCACACTATAGGGAGAAGAGCAATTATTAAAGTTCAAATGTATACATAGAGAAACATACAAAGAAGGCGTACAATCTGTACATGTACTTATGACAACACAACATGATTGACTTTTTGGTAATAATAATAATAAAAAAAGAATATGAAATTCAAATTTAACACAATTAAATTACATTGTACGTGGTACCACGGATTAATAGAGTAAAACAAAGGTGTGAACTTAGATCCTATTTTTTCTAAGTGCTTTGGTGGCTGCTCAGAGTGTTCAGAAACATTACCATACTCATTATTAAGTCCATCCCCAACCATCCATAATTCCATATATATATATATATATATATATATATATATATATATATATATAAGGTTGCTTCATGCTTCATTACAAAAAAACAAATTGTTAACAATAAAATTATGGATTTAAATCCATAATCTTCTTCGATTTGGGATCCGCCTTTGATAATACTTATTAAAAGCGTAAATAATCAATATGATTACAAAATATATTGATTGGATCGTTTCGTTTGTTTTGTTGTTGCTTACGATTGCAACGATTTATATTTTGTTTGGTTGTCACTGAATCTAGTGACAAAATATTAACTTTATATGTATATATATAATGATTTTTTAAAGTCTTTTTTGTTCCTGAAAAAATTGGTGTTTTGTCGCTCACCAATATTGTTTGTATCGATCAAATTTCCTTATATTACTCTGTTAGGTCCATACACTTTTTACGAGTATTTCCTAATATGACCAGCTTCAGTTTCAACAAAAAGAAAAAAGAAAAATCTATATAAGTATCCGTAGATCAATAATAGAATAACATAATCATTAGTACTGTCATTGTGTTACCACTTGAGGTCCTGGATTCAAAGCCAACATAATGCATGATATATAATGACTAAAAAAAGTTACGAACATATAAAATGACATGATTTTTTGAACTTTTCTAAAACTTCCAATACTACTTACGATGATAAAATATATTTCGGTTGCCAAATACTTCATAATTAACGTGGTAAAACCGTAAAAATCTCGTGTTGGCACCTGACATTGGGGTGTAACTCCACCTCTCTATAAGAAAATGCGAAAAGAGCTACTGATAGCTTGGATCAGCGAACCTTGTTGACAATATACATATATATCGGTTATTAATTAGTAGTCAATTAATATCCCTAGTTATTGCTAAATATTAACGTATCTATATAGGGTAAAGTTTGAAGTATCTACATCCATATATATACACACGATATCCACCAAATAATTTGAGCTAATGTGATTATTGCATCATCACCCGGATTCAAATATTACATGATATTGAAAGAAAAAAAATATATACAGACGATATCTCAAGCATGTGAATTTGCTAACAGTTTGTATACAAAATAGTTATTATCATGCACAGTTTAACGAGTCTATGATTTGAGGTACGCAAATGTAACAGTCTCATGACAAATACTCTACTTGACCGGATTTACTCCACAATGAAAGTTCTCTATAATCGACAGTACATCGTTTTTTTTTGTGTGGGTAGAGTGCATTGATTTTTGTTTTAGTTAGATTTCAACATATAAATTCATAATCCTAAATCAAATTTTGTTCTCGCTAAATTTCAACAATAAATTGAAATTTAGAAAATGCATCATATATGCAAATCATTCCTACATCGTTTGGTCCAAATTAAATAATTAAAAAAAGAAGAAGCATGCCATCTAACGACCGACAATTATATATTATATATTAGAGGGTGTGAAAAGAATTAAATACAGAGACTATCTCTTCTTTATATAATAACACTCCATGTCGACAAACTGCACGTTATGCATTGATTAATTAATTAGTTAATCTTGCTAAGCTAAAAAATAAAGGAAGTGTAATTTAATAAATTACACTATTCCCTATTGATTTTCATTTCTAACTATCACTTTATTAATACATTGACGGTATTGTCTCCTCGTAGCTTCTTAATTCTGTTTGAATCTTAAAAAAATTTCTGATCATTGTTTACAATTTTCTTTTAACCTTTTCTCGAGTCTCTAAACCGAGGAGCGTTTGGTGAAAGCTTAGAACCAAACCGATCAGAACCAGAACTAAACCAGCTTTTGCAAAAATGAAATGTTTCAGATTTGTTAATACATTTTTACTTCCTTTGACAAAACTGAAATTGGTATCACAACCAGAGAAATTGAAACGTGAAACCATCAAAGTTAAAGGTTCAACTGAACAATCTACTTTTAAGAACTAGTTTCTCCTGATTGCGAATCAGTAAGCTTAGTGCTGAAATCCCAAACTTTCTTGGCCAAATCTGAATCTTTGGCAAGTGGTAATGGTTTAGCAATGTTGCTATCTAAGAAGTATTCCCCTGTAACTCCTGCAACCTGAGGATGCAATGCCACGTAGCAAGTTGTTGCCGCCCCCTACAAAACCGATACTCGACATGATAAACCTTCTGACCAGTTTCTAGCTGATTGGTTATCCTTTGGTAGTTTACCTTCAGTTGCTTTGCAAGCTCGTTGGCGTGCAATACATTACAGAGTTTAGATTGTCCATAAGCTCGTATACTACTGTAACTGCAGTGGAGACCAGGGAAGAATGTTAGATATGAAGAAAAGATAGGGATAAAAGAATTGGCCTTTCGGTCACCGTTAATTAGTACCTTGACTTGTCGTTGATCTTATCAAGGCGGACTCCTTTTGGATATGAGAACCGATGAGCTTCTGATGATAGATTAACAATCCTTCCTTCTCGTTTGCTTTCACGTGATGTGTTCTTCATTGTATCTAGCAGAAGTTTCGTCAACAGAAAATGACCTGGAAAACTAATGATTAGATTAACCAAAGTTACACAAATTTGGGACAAAGCAAAAATGTTAATTTGGTTATCTAACTCACCCAAATGGTTGGTTTCGAATTGTAGCTCGATCTTGTCCTTAGTGAGCATAAAAGGACATGCCATAATCCCGGCATTGTTGCTTTATAAAATGGGACAATTTCAAAACATTAACCCTCAGATAATCCCAAACCGCTATACATGAACAACGATATTTCAGTAGCTTACATCAAGAGGTTGAGTGGAAGACCAGTAGATTTGTAGTCAGATGCAAATTTCCTGACAGATTCCATTGAGCTGAGATCTAACTCCATGACATCGACCTTAGCTCCAGTGACTTGATTGACAATATCTTCCTTAACTTTAGCCCCAGAACCCGTGTTCCTCACGGCCATAACCACGTGCACACCACGCAGTGCAAGAACACGCGCTGTCTCTACTCCTATACCACTCGATGCTCCTGAAAATATAAACACAAAGCAAAAACCAAACAAATCCAGAAAGCTCAATGCAGGCTAACACCACTTTCTTAACTTGTATCAACTAATAACAAACAAAGCTCGTTCCTAGCCTTTTTCAATACCCGCTGATAGATAACATTTCATCGCTGCATATATATCTGTTAAAACACTAATTATGATCAACAACACACTCAATATACCCGAATAACGAAGCAACATTTCACATCCAGGACAAAATTTGCCTCAATAAATGCTAGACTCGAATCTCTGTATGTGCAACTGCTAATGTCTCAACTTCAACTCATGTTTAAGCCTATAACTCAGTTGTTTCCATTGCACATGTTATTTTGCATTTCTGAAGTTATTACCCCTTTCAGGCAAATGGTCCCAAACATGATTGTACATTGGATTCACCAAACAAAGAAAGAAACCAATTCAAGAATTAGTGAAGAAAGATTGTTACTTATTGACAAAAAAGACAACTTTGGAACAACAAAAAAGTGAACATCTCAATATTTATTGGGAGGGGATGACCGCATTAAAGAAAGACCATGATCATAAAGAAAACCCAAAACTCTTGCCTACAAGTGAAATCAATTCTTAGACAGAGCCAGAGAGGACCCAAAATGGAGAAAAGTCGACACATTTAGACAAACTCAAGTCATGAAAGCGCAGGAAAATATTGATTGAACAAAACCTGTGACTATGGCAGTGAGTCCAGTCCCATCAACTCCATGAGTGACTTCTTCTGCTGTGGACCGAGACGAGAATCCAGATGCTCCTTTCGATCCAAAAAACCACATCTTTCTTGATTTTCTTCTCGAGTGGTTTTGTTCGATTCTTATATAATTTAGTAATTTTTTGTTCATATGTGAAATGTGATTACTTTAATGAAAAAGGGAAGAAGGTGAGAATCCTCACGTGGTGGAGATCGGAGAAGAAGATTAGATCTGCACTTGTCCAAGTCGAAAGTTACAATTTTTAATTTTACAAATTTCTCCAAACCTTAAAATAGCAAATAACGAAACTGTCTGTCTGCTGTCTTTTGGTCTCTCGTGTTTATTCATTGCCTTGTGCTTGATTGCTTAACAAGAGCTTAGAAGATGTTTAAGCTATATCTGTTAGATTGTTCACTGAGCTTATTCCTGACCAAAACTCTTTCTTTCTTATTGGTTTCAAGATAAATTTAGCTGAACAAAGAAGCAGAGGAGCTCTGATAATGGTGAACAAAATTCTGAAACCATACAAGATTCTTGAAACTTCCAACTTCTGCCACCACGTTTTGCTTCAATCTTGACACTCCAATGCAAACTAATATTGGACCAATCTGGTACGAGAAGATCATGGCAACAGATTCTAGTCTGAAATTAGATGAAATCTTTAAGAAGAACCACATCCATCAAGTTACTAGTCATCCATTAAAGAAGGACACATTTTCTGGCTCAGGTCGAGAGAGTTTTCCATTAAGGTGACTTGCCTCTATCGCGTATACTAAGCCCATAAATCCACACTCACAGTATGTATAAAACTCGGTACTGATGTTCGTTCTATAAAAAAAAAGGCATGAGAATGAAAACAGTGAGTTATGTTGTTATAAGCTTGAAATAACTTGGGGAATAAGTTAAGTATATTTAGGAGAATCTAAATATACATGAGTTTTCCTTTTATTAAGAGTTATCTAATTAAAGGTCTAGAATATTGTATGCTTAGCTATATAAGGAGATACCTAGTTGTGGTATAACTTATGAGATTAAGAACTTAAGGTTTTGAGTTATTTTCCATAAGATAATAAGAGAGGTATTCTTATTAATCATTAGTGTTCTTAATATTGAGGTTCTATATTTGGTATCAAAGCCTCGAGCCCTGGGCAGGTCGGCCGGGTCTTTCCCTGTTGTTCTGAACCTGCCACGAGAAAGACGCAACATGAAGATTTAAAACTCTCAACAAGGTGTGTTGAGAAAAATCATGTGCACTATGAGCGACGAGAAGAAAGAGGTTGCTGAGATCAACTCTAAAGAAACCGGACCTTCTTCTATACGGTGTCCGCTGCTGACTAACACAAATTATACGGTATGGTCCATGCGAATAAAGGTGGCTCTTAAGGTGCATAAGGTCTAGGAAACCATCGAACCCGGAATCAAAGACGAAGAAAAGAATAACATGGCAATTTCTTTGTTATTCCAATCTATATCCGAAGCTTTGATTCTACAAGTTGGAGATCTTGACACTTCGAAAGCAATATGGGATGCAATAAAAACAAGGCATGTTGGAGCTGAGAGGGTAAGAGAGGCTAGATTACAAACCCTAATGGCGGATTTTGATAGACTTAAGATGAAGGAAGCTGATACAATTGACGCTTTCGTGGGAAAGCTTTCGGAGATCTCCTCCAACTCTGCAGCTCTTGGAGAAACTATCGATGAATCAAAGCTCGTGAAGAAGTTTTTCAATAGTCTTCCGCGGAAAAGATATATACATATTATTGCTGCTCTCGAACAAGTCCTTGACCTTAATAACACCAGCTTTGAAGATATTGTAGGACGATTAAAAGCTTATGAGGAAAGGATTGGTAAAGAAGAAGAAGAGCAACATGAGGATCAGAACAAGCTCATGTATGGCAACATGGACACACCACAACCGTATCAAGGAAATTGTGGCGGTAATAGAGGAAGAGGACGAGGAGGTCGTCCTTACTGGAGAGGAAGAGGTCGCGGAAGATATGGAGGTTTTCAAGGTGGAAATTTCAAGCAAAACCAAGATAAAGAGTATATCTCTAAGATCACATGTTTTCGATGTGATAAACAAGGACATTACGCCTCTGAGTGTCCCGATAGGTTACTTAAACTGCAAGAAGCAATGGAGAAGAGAGATGATGATACTCACGAAGCCGAATGAGTTGATGATACATGAAGTGGTGTTTCTCAATGAGAAGAAGGTGAAACCAAAAGTCGTTGAAACCGAACGAGACATGAGTAATGTGTGGTACCTAGACAATGGGGCTAGCAATCATATGAGTGGAAATCGGTCCTTCTTTTTGGAGCTTGATGAGACTATTACGGGAAATGTAAGGTTTGGTGACGATTCCCATATAGATATAAAAGGAAAAGGATCAATACGCTTTGTTGTCGACAATGGTGAAAGGAAGATACTGAAAAACGTGTATTTCATTCCAGATCTAAAGAGTAATATCATCAGCCTTGGTCAAGCCACAGAAACGGGTTGTGAAGTACGAATAAAGGAGAATCTTCTCAAGTTATTTGATCGGAATGGTCAACTACTTGTGGAGACCACTAGGTCAAAGAATCGATTGTATAAAGTGGTTTTGGATGTTGATGATATCATCAAGTGCTTACATCTAAAGGAAATCAGCACATCAAGTAAGTGGCACGCAAGGTTGGGACATGTTAATCTTGAAACCATGAAGACGATGATCAACAAGGGGCTCGTGACGGGCATACCAAAATTATCAATTGAGAAAGAGACTTGCGTGTCATGTCTACTCGGAAAACAGACACGACAAGCTTTTCCACAAGCAACCTCATATCGTGCGTCTCAAATACTTGAGCTAATACACAGAGACCTTTGCGGACCCATCACACCGCCCACACCGGCACAAAAATGGTATGTGTTTGTAATTATTGATGATTACTCACGCTATATGTGGACGATCCTTTTGAAAAGGAAAAGTGAAGCCCTTGAGAAGATTAAAAATTTCAAGATCATAGTAGAACAAGAAACAAGGACCACGGTCAAAACCTTTCGTACGGACAGAGGAGGAGAGTTCATGTCTCATGAATTTCAAGATTTCTGTGAGACATACGGGATCAAGAGACAGTTAACTGCACCGTATTCTCCTCAACAGAACGGAGTGGTTGAACGAAGAAATAGAACGTTACTTGAGATGACCATAAGTCTTTTGAAACACATGAGATGTCCAAACTATCTATGGGGAGAGGCTGTAAGACACGCTACCTATCAAATCAATAGGTTAGCAACACGGTCGCTCAATGTACAAACACCATATGAACTCTTCAAAGGCAAGAAACCGAACCTCGAGCATCTTCGCGTATTTGGTTGCATCGGTTATGCAAGAACAGAAGCTATTGGTAGGAAGAAGTTGGATGATAGATCGAGAATGTTGGTTCATCTAGGAACAGAGCCCGGGTCAAAGGCTTATCGACTCATGGATCCAACTAATAGGAAGATTATTATTAGCAGGGACGTGGTCTTTGATGAAAACAAAATCTGGAAGTGGAATGAAACAGGAGAAGAAAACGATAAAGAAGAAGGGACCTTTGCGTTAAGTTTTGGTGAATTTGGGAACAAAGGTATAAGAAGAGATTTCAATGTCATAGAGATTGAAGAAAGTGATCAAAAGGTTCGAGTGATAGGTGAAGATTTTGGTTGCAAAACAGAGGAGAGTAGAGAAGAACATGAAAGTGAGAATGGAGATATTAGTGTTCCTGATGATATCGAGACCGATGGTGATGGGGAAGAGATGGAAGCTTAGCCTCTGTTAAGACACTCGACGAGACCTCGTCATAAACCGGCTTATCTAAGTGATTACGTTTGTCTTGCGGAGATGGAAGGTGAACGACTCTTGCTCTTGATAAATGAAGAACCATGGGATTTCAATGAAGCCAAAGATTCAAAGTACTGGATAATGGCGTGTGAAGATGAGATATGTTCCATCGTCAAGAACGAAACTTGGGATTTAGTTGATCTACCGATTGGAGCCAAAGCGATTGGGTTAAATTGTGATGGTATCATCAACAAACACAAAGCAAGAGTCGTCGCAAAAGGATACGTATAAAGACATGGTATTGATTTTGATGAGGTATTTGCTCCTGTGGTACGTATTGAGATAATTCGATTCATAATTTCTCTTGCCACCTCGAATGATTGGGAAGTGCATCATCTTGACGTAAAGACCGCTTTCTTGAATGGTGAATTAAAAGAAGAAGTATACGTTACACAACCAGAAGGTTTTGAAACCAAAGAAAGTGAGGACAAGGTATACAAGTTAAAGAAAGCACTTTATGGTTTAAAGCAAGCACCAAGAGCATGGAATGAAAAATTGAACAAGATTCTCAAGGAATTAAATTTTAGTAAGTGTTCAAAGGAACATTCGCTCTATCGAAAGGAAGAGAAAGGACATCTTCTTGTCGTCGCCGTCTATGTAAATGATCTTTTGGTTACGGGAGCTAGCTTGCAGATGATAACCGAGTTTAAAGAAGAAATGGCAACCAAGTTTGAGATGAGTGATCTTGGGAGATTAACTTATTACATTGGCATCGAAGTGCATCAACACAAGGATGGTATAACACTGACACAAGAGAGATATGCATCTAAAATCCTAGAAGAAGCTGGAATGAATGAGTGTAATGCATCTCAAGTTCCAATGGATCAAAGTGTGAAGCTGTCAAAGAATACAAAAGAAGGTCGTATCAATGAAACGGATTATAGACGAACCATCGGATGTCTTTGATATCTTCTTTACACTAGGCCGGATCTCTCTTACAGTGTTGGTATGCTCAGCCAGTATATGCAAGAGCCAAAGGAGTCTCACGGAGCAGCGTTGAAACAAGTGCTAAGGTATTTACGAGGAACGTTATCTCACGGTCTCGAGTTTAAAAGATCAAACGGTGCAGGATTGGTAGGTTATAGTGATAGCAGCCATAATGTTGATGAGGATGATGGAAAGAGCACAACTGGTCATGTTTTCTATTTTAATGAATGTCCTATCACTTGGTGCTCACAAAAAAAAGAAACCGTAGCGCTATCATCGTGTGAAGCAGAATTTATGGCAGCTACTGAAGCAGCAAAGCAAGCAATTTGGCTTCAAGAACTCTTTGCGGAAGTCATCGGTAGAGAGTGTGAAAGTGTGACAATTCGAGTTGATAAAAAATCAGCAATTGCACTCACTAAGAATCCGGTTTTCCATGGTCGTAGCAAGCATATACATAGGAGATATCACTTTATTCCGGAATGCGTTGAGAATGGTCAAGTGGAGGTCGAACATTTTCCGGGTAACGAGCAAAAGGCTGATATTTTGACGAAAGCTCTTGGAAGAATTAAGTTCAAGGAAATGAGAAGTCTTATTGGAGTTGAAGATGTGAAGGAGGAAGAGTTCAAGTTTAAGGGGGAGAATGTTGTTATAAGCTTGAAATAACTTGGGAAATAAGTTAAGTATATTTAGGAGAATCTAAATATATGTGAGTTTTCCTTTTATTAAGAATTATCTAATTAAAGGTCTAGAATGTTGTATGCTTAGCTATATAAAGAGATACCTAGTTGTGGTATAACTTATGAGATTAAGAACTTAAGGTTTTGAGTTATTTTCCATAAGATAATAAGAGATATATACTTATTAATCATTAGTGTTTTTAATATTGAGGTTCTATAAGTTAATCTTAAAATTGACTAAACAAAGAAGCTGTGGAACAGAACAATATCAAAATATTCCATACCAAGTAACCTAAACCGACATGAAGAAAAATATGATTGTGTAACTAACTCCTTGACTTATATAATAGCAAGAAAATTGAGTTAAATCGAACACTTCCCTGCCTTGAAACTCGAACAGAGTCTTCTACTCTTCTGTATATGGCTGTAGTTTTTCTGTGGATAATAAAAAACTAATTTCAATCTTCTACCCGTTCCAACCAAAGGGGGATTTTAGCTTTGAAATTAGCCTAAACCAGACCCTCGGCTTCAATCTCATTTAAGAGATTACGGCCCTGTTTTTTTGTGAGTCGCTGGCGATAGCGACCAGCGACAACGATTAGGGATAACGACACTTTGTGTTGTTCGTTTTGCAGTCGCTGCGATTTTATGATTTTGCCAAACCCGGAAAACGTGATTTTTCGGGATTTTGACGGAAAAACGCGGTTTTACGGGTTTGGCGGAAAAACGTGAATTTACGGTTTTGGCGGAAAATGCGGTTTTACGGTTTTGGCGGGAAATTACGGTTTTATGAATTTGGCGGAAAAACGCTATTTTGCGGTTTTGGCAGAAAAACATGTTTTTACGGGTTTTGGCGAAAAACACTATTTTGCAGTTTTTGGAAAAAACGCGGTTTTACAGTATTGCGATTTTTGGCGGAAAAATACGGTTTTATGGTTTTGGCAGAAAAACACTATTTTGCGGTTTTAACAGAAAAACGCTATTTAAAAAAAAAAATTTCATGTAATATATTTTTTTAATTTAATTTTTGTTTTTAATTTAAATTTTTAATATATTAAATTTACTATAATGTTAATTTATTTAGTTTTAATTTAAATTTTTTTTTTGGTCGCAGCAACTAAATATTGTTCGTTTTGGTTTCGCGCGACTGATCGCTAATCACTGCGATCAGTCGCTAAAAAATCTAGCGACTAAAAATTTTGGTCGCTGCGACACCCAAACAAACAATATTTAGTCGCTATTGGTCGCAAGAGACTACCCAACAAACAGGACCTACAACAACAACCCTCGGCTCCATCAATTTGAAGAGAAGACTTGACTCAACCAGAGCTAATTCAACAAAACAAAAACTTGGACAGTTGAGAAATTGGGAGGGGCCGCGTGAACGCAGGCCCCCACTGCCACAAATAATGACGCATGCTCTTCCTCATGGGAAGACCTTAGGCATAGCACCCTTCCTTAAAGTGCAATGGAAGTCTAGCTCAGATCTGCTAGCATAAGTGGCGCTGCCACCACTAAACGTACAATTTAAAAAATATTTAATTTAAAACAATTCAACTAATCAGAAAAATAGTATATAGTACAAATGATCATAAAATATTAAATCATTTTATAATTTACATAAAATTTAAAAATATTTTATAATATAAAACAAAAAAAAATCTCTAAATATTTTATATTATAAAACAGATATATTATATTATGAAAGAGGAGTTTTAGTTTTTGTTGGCAACCAAGAAATTTCGTGCATAGATTCACAATTTTCTCGGATCGGAGACCAACAAATTAATTAGTCTGCTTTCTTTTGTTGGTGTTCGAACTCATAACTTTCCCGATTTTTTATTTTTGAATAACCAAAGTGGTACGTCTATTGAGCTATGGACACTCTAGAGTCTTACACATATTTATTGGTGTAAAACTGTAAAAATGCTTCTCAAGTATCCAAAATTGTGTTTAGGTGTATATATTGGAATCTTTTTAAAAAAAAAATTGAATTTAGCAAAGATAGTACAAGTTTTTGGTTAACAAAGGGGTCAAAATCAAATACGCCGGCTCCATACCTAGACTTTTGGATATACAAGCAAATAATAAAAAGTGATCATATAAAAATAACCCATATGTGCTAATTTTCATGGATAATGTATCCCATTATCCAACTTCTACCAAAATAAACAAAAGAAATACTTCCTTGCACACACCAACAAAAAAAAATTCATTTCCTATATAATTTATGCTCTTTATTAACAACAAATTAAACTTTGAGTTGTATATATAATTAACACCTTTGAGTATAACAACAATATATAAAATTAGTGGTAAGAAAGATTTTAAGTAACTCAAACTATCAATTCTATTTAAAATATTTGTCAAAGAAATAGAGTAAAAATATTTGTGGGTGCAAATAAACACCTTTTGTGTCATTTAGACCTTGAAATGTAGATTTTAGTTCTAGTTTTTGGGTTGTAATTTTTTTTTGTTTTGTTAAGAAAACCAAAATTAATTTTTTAGTTTATCATTTAAAATAGAAAAATTACGGGAAAAACTAGTTTTTCTAATTTTCGAAAATCAAAATCTAGCTCAGATCTGCTAGCATAAGTGGCGCTGTCACCTCTGCAAAATCTTTGAGCACGGAAATTTGATTTCACCTTTCTGAAAAGAGTTGAGAAAATGTCCGTAAAGCTCTCTTTACCAAAAACAAAATCTTTAGAAAACTTTACTAATAGATATGGTAAAATTTGATCTTAACACAAACAACGAAAAGAAGCAAACTTGTCTACGTGTGAAAATGCAAATCGCTAGCGTTTGTCACGTTTTGAAAATATACTGATTGACTAAAGACTTGTGTAATGGAGATGCCGTGCCGTAGAAAGGGCTGTCTAAAATATTTCAGCACCCATTCCTCAAACGTCAATGTAAGATTTTGCCGTTAGTTTTTATTTTCTTTTCACTTGTTCATAACTGATAAACTGATTATTTCATTTTTTTAATTAATTGCTTGTTGCTCCTATTTTCCTGCCAACTTATTGGGGAAATTTCTTGCTTGTTCATCGTATGTTTTTTCCATTTTTGATCGTCGTCATTAGTTTTCTAAAGAAAGAAAAGAGGAAGTCGACAAGAGACGGCCCATCGAATCTACTAGTTCGTTTAATTTAATTAAATGTATGATATATAGTTATATAGACTGGATTTTTTCTAACTGATTCTTTATGGCGATTGACGTTATTTTCTAACTTCTAAAGTTTTCATATATAATATAATATTTTGTTAACTAAAAAAACCACGAATCCTTTATATATTAAAACATGGTCTACAAAATAAGGTTGAGCTAACGTGAATGAAAATAAGAAATTTATTCTTAGGTTAGTCAAAATTGGAACTATAGAAAACTACATTTATTTATCCATTATATATTACAGCATGGATCTACACAAACGTTGCGATGACTTTAATTTACATACTACAACAATATACATAATAGTAACATTTAAATAATAAATTTCCCAACAACTAAAACTTTAATTCATTAAACATTTCAGGAAGTAGAGATCCACATCGGCATTTAAGACCCTACAAAAAATAAGAAAACAACATTACGAAATCCAATACTACGAACCAAAGAATCGACTTTGATATTCTCTGTTACGAAGAATATAATCTAAAGAAAGAAGAGAAATGCTCTTATAGATTACTAAAAATATCAAGAAATCCACTCCATAGAAACCTTAGTCATCTTGATCAGCTCCATATAGTCCCGTCACAAAAAGAAAAAAACATATTCCACTTGATGATCTAAAACGCTCAACATTTTCCTTTCTCCTGTTACATTACATGAATCCTACTTTCATTTCATCCGGTTCCAAATGAGAAACTCTAGTTACGAATGTAGAGGTGATAAGCTTTCTTTGACTTCACGCTCTTGATGGCATAACCACACAATACTGAAACAAAATCTGAAGCCTTCCACGAATCGTCTATTTGGCATTTGATTCCTTTCGTGTGTGTATTATCGTCTATCGACTCATTCAGACTTTCTTCTGTTGTGTTCATCTTTTGGTTAACACTATAAACCAAACATATATAGCTAACCAGTCAATTGTTATTACTTATTTAAGATTTTACTTTTGTTAAAATTCGATGGTAATAAAAAAAATCAAATTACTTGATGTTACAAAAGCAAGTAATCAATTGGAGCAAAACTAAGGTGATGGGCGTTCTGATGGCAAAGCATGTGACAAAGTTTAATGTCCACTATTTTATTTCGCCTAACGCAACTTCGTGTACGTTACAATATCTCCCCATTAATAGTGCGTTAATTACTCCGCCAAAGCACATTTCTCAATTACGATTCACTTTACACTTTTTCTATTACTCTGTTTCGTAATAAGTACTCCATTCGTTTCAATATATACGATGTTTTTTTATAAAAAAAATTAGTGTACACATATCATTGAAACAGTTTTCTTCATGTGGAGCAGAGTTATCTGTTTTTCTGTTTTCCTATGAAATTTGAATAAATTTCAAAGTAGCAATTGTAGTTTATTAGGGATTCAAGCACCTCTGGGATAAGAAATTAGTTTCAAGCTTATCTTTCTGTCCACAGAGAAACTGGGATCTTAATACTTTCAACATAAACATTCATAAAAAGATTGATATAGCAATGCTACCAAATTCCTACGAGTAAAATCTTGGGCCAACTTTAATGATTTTAGAGTGAATGAAGTTTAGCTAAAAATCTTGTATTTGCTGCCAAAATTCTCAAGACCAGTTCTTCCATAAGCCTCTTCGATCAAAGAGAAATGGTTTGATCAACAAAAGGATGCATTGCACCGTTTGAATACCCATTGTTTGATCTCTGATTTGGGCGGAGGAAATCAATCTTGCACCATAAGGGCTTGAAACTTTCAGCTTCAGTTTGCATTGGAGTGTCAAGATTGAAGCAAACTGATCCGGTCCTAGAAGATCATGGACTCATGGAAACAGATTCCAACACTTCTTTGTCAATCTGAAACTGAATGAAATCTTTGAGAAGCACCAGATCAATCGAGTTAGTCAATAACATCCTCCATGAGCCATTAACAAAGGACGGATTGTCTGGCTCAGGTCGAGACAGTTACACCATCTGGATCTTCTTGTTCACCCATTGACCCCGTGCAGGTAAGTATCTTATTTTTATACCATACAAGTGAAACCTGTCATAGAGAGGGATTTCCAATGTGGCAAGTCTCAGGCTAAAAACTCTCAAGAAAATGAGAACATTCCACATCAGATCAAGCTCTGGTTGAGAGCGAGCTAGCCATACATCCGAAGACTTGACTCAACCAGAGCCAATTCAACAAAACAAAAACTTGGAGTGTTGAGAAATTGGGAGGGGCCGCGCGAACGCAGGCCCCCACTGCCACAAATAATGACGCAGGCTCTTCCTCATGGGAAGACCTTAGGCATAGCACCCTTCCTTGAAGTGCAATGGAAGTCACTAGCCTAGGCCACTCGTCTTCTTGATCACGAGTCGACCCCGTCCAGGTAAGTATTTTTCTCGGAATGACCTTCGCCTCATTTTATACTACGCAACACAAGACTGTCCCATCCTCAAGCTTTCGATGTGGGATAAGATGAGATGGGTTTCGACGTTATCATTTGATTATCCCTACTTTTAGACACTGATAGGCCTAAAATTGAGGCCCTTGTTTACTAATTTATGGCCCAGCTAAAACCCATTTGATTATGTTCGTCAACTCCGGTCCTTGATGATGATGTATTGCAGTATTAATTATGTTCCATAACGTCTTGAGCTCTTGATTTCATTTTCTTAAATCACCTTTCTGGATCGGAGTTTACACTATCCCAAAAACTATACTACTTATCATGTTATCATTAATCACTAAAAATAAATTTAACTCTCTAGACAAATCACCTCCCTGAAACTAAGTTGGAACATCATAAATTATAATCACCTCTTACTTGACAAAAATATAGGAACTGTACAATACTTTTATAGATTAAAGGCCAAGAGCTGAATCGTCGTCAAGTTCGAAACATTACATAAATATTTTTCAAAATATCGAAAAAGTAAAGGTTTTAACTGAACAATCTACTTTCAAGAACTAGTTTCTCCTGATTGCGAATCGGTAAGCTTAGTGCTGAAATCCCAAACCTTCTTCGCCAAATCTGAATCTTTGGCAAGTGGTAATGGTTTAGCAATGTTGCTATCTAAGAAGTATTCCCCTGTAACTCCTCCAACCTGAGGATGCAATGCCGCATAGCAAGTTGTTGCCGCCCCCTATAAAACCGATACTCGACATTAATAAACTAGATAACCGTACAAACCATATTGACCCCTAAAGCTAGACCGGTATATCATTAACCAGCACCGGTTCTCTGCTAGAGTGTAACTTAACCGGAGAAACCTTGTGAACAGTTTGTCACTGATTGGTT
This sequence comes from Pseudoturritis turrita, assembly GCA_900406555.1. NCBI lineage: Eukaryota > Viridiplantae > Streptophyta > Magnoliopsida > Brassicales > Brassicaceae > Pseudoturritis > Pseudoturritis turrita. The sequence continues at coordinate 745,133 of OVBL01000229.1, read as the reverse complement.
ATCCTTTGGATACCGGTGTGAGGTTTTAGAAAATTAGAATCATACCTGCGGAACAGTCTTGAGCACATATTTAGCCACTGCACCAACAGCTCCTGCATCACGCCGGTAAGATACAGGATCAGAAGCAAACCAAAGTATGTATATATATATGCGTTTGTTTATGTGTGTAACCTTATAGAGCATGGATTATTGAGAGTGGAATCAGAGAAAATAAGTTACCAGCCAAAAAGCTGTTGAAGTAGCGCCCGAGATTTGTCATAATGGCTCCTGGATGAACTGAATTTGCTGTTATATTGACTCCATCTTCCTGTTTTTATTCATACCAGAATTGAATCAAGATAGTCATGGAAACTTAGATTCTTGATTTGATAGATCATTTCTGTCTTTTTTTTTTATAGTTACCTTCAGTTGCTTTGCAAGCTCGTTAGCGTGCAGTATGTTGCAGAGTTTAGATTGTCCATAAGCTCGAAACCTACTGTAACTGCAGCAGAGAGCAAACGTGGGAAGAATGTTAGATACGAAGAAAAGGCAGGCTCCAAAGAATTGGCTTTTGGGTCACCATTAATTAGTACCTTGACTTATCGTTGATTTTATCAAAGCGGACTCCTTCTGGGTATGAGTGACGATGAGCTTCTGATGATAGATTAACAATCCTTCCTTCTCGTTTGCTTTCACGTGATGTGTTCTTCATTGTATCTAGCAGAAGTTTTGTCAACAGAAAATGACCTGAAAATATAAAGATGATGCCGTTACAGGTCACATGCATTAGGACAAACTTGCAATGATTCTGCAGATCCATGATTAGATTAACCAAAATTGTGATGACATGAAATCCAGGACGAAGCCATAATCTTAACTTAATTATCTCATGAACTTACCCAAATGGTTGGTCGCAAATTGCAGCTCGATGTTGTCCTTAGAGAGCATAAAAGGACATGCCATAATCCCGGCATTGTTGCTTTAAAAAATGAGACAGTTTCAAAACATTGATCACCAAATAAATCCCAAACCGCTATACATGAAACAGTTAATTAATTTCGAAAGCTTACATCAAGAGGTTGAGTGGAAGACGAGCAGATTTGTAGTCAGATGCAAATTTCCTGACAGATTCCACTGAGCTGAGATCTAACTCCATGACATCGACCTTAGCTCCAGCGACTTGATTGACAATATCTTCCTTAACTTTAGCACCAGAACCCGTGTTCCTCACCGCCATAACCACGTGCACACCACGCAGTGCAAGAACACGCGCTGTCTCCACTCCTATACCACTCGATGCTCCTGAAAATATGAACACAAACAAAAGAAATCTTAAGGAACCAAACATGTCCAGAAAGCTCAGTTCAGGCTAGCCCACTTTCTTTAGTTCTATCAGCGGATATTATATTAAGCTCATTGCTAGCCTTTCCAATACCCTGATAAGCTGATACAACATTTTGTCGTGCAAACCTCTGTTAAAATACCAAGTTTTTATATACTACATACTCAATATACCAAATAACGAGTAACACTTCACATCCAGGAAAAATATTGGCTTAATCGATGCTAGACTCGAATCTGTATGTGCAACTCCTGATGTCTTAACTTCAACTCTTTTAAAAGCTCTTAGAGAAGCAGGTAGCTAGTACAAGCACATGTTAGATTGTGATACATAACACAAATTACAATCAGCTGAAACAGACACGAGTATAAGTAGGTAGCTAGTACAAGCACATGTTGTTATTTTGCATATCTGAAGTTATTTTTCCCTTTCAAGAAAATGGTCCCAAACATGTTGTAAATTGGATTCACCAAACAAAGAAAAAATCCAATTCAAGAAAAGCTCTTAGAGAAGAAGTTTTGTGAAGAAAGATTGTTACTTTGTGACAAAAAAGACAACTTTCGAGCAACAAACAGTGAAGACCTCAATATATATATGGTTGACCGAATCATAAAAAAAAAAACTCAAACTCGATTCTCTAAGACGGAATCAGAGAGGACCCAAAATCGGGGAAATTATTTAAAAAGTCGACACATTTAGACAAACCCAAGTCGTGAAAGCGCAGGAAAATATTGATTGAACAAAACCTGTGACTATGGCAGTGAGGCCAGACCCATCAACTCCATGAGTGACTTCTTCTGCTGTGGAACGAGACGAGAATCCAGATGCTCCTTTCGATCCAAAAAACCACATCTTTCTTGATTTTCTCGAAAGTGGAGAAGATCAAATTTTCACACCCTGTGAAGAGAAATTTTCTTGATTTTCTTCTCGAGTGGTCGAGCGATTTCGCTTTTAATTCTTAATTTTTTTTTTAATTAACCTTTTTGTGAAAAGGGAAGAAGGTGAGAAACTTTACGTGGTGGAGATTGGAGCTTACGTCAGACCTTGGAACAAAGTCAAAAGTTAAGATTTTTGTATGGATTTTACAAATGTTCTCCACCAATTAGCTCATAAATCCCTGACTAAAAGAAAATTTATTGCCTTTGGTTTATAGTCCTCTGCATCTAAAATCTTTATTTCTTTATTGGTTTCAAGCTAACAGAGAGAAGCAGAGGACCCTCTGACAAATGGGAAGTGAGATTTGGTTCCATTAACTCCTCTAAGCTCATGACCAATGAGATAACTAGTTTGGATCTCCAGACAAATATTGGCTTGCAAGTTTGTAACTTCAAATTGAATATCTCCCTTGCCTTTGGAGCTCGAACAGAGTTCAGTGTGTGGCAGAAACCTATGATACATAAGAAAGCTAAAACTCAAGCTTAACAAAAATTAAACTGTTGGGATTGGGAGGGGCCGCGCGAACGCAGGCCCCCGCTGCCACAAATAATGACGCAGGCTCTTCCTCATGGGAAGACCTTAGGCATAGCACCCCTCCTTAATGTGCAATGGAGGTCACTAGCCTAGGCCACTCGTCTTCTTGATCACGAGTTGACCCCGTCCAGGTAAGTATTTTTCTCGGACAGACCTTGGCCTCTTTTTATACTAGGCAACACACGAGTGTCCTATCTTCAAGCTTCCGATGTGGGATAAGTGAAGCTCTTCACATTTATAATCTTTTTAGGCAGGGTTTCGTTATTTTTTATTATCCCTAGTTTTATTACCTTAATGGGCCTCAATGATTATATTCCAGCCCATATCAGACCCACTTGACTTTTTTTTTCCAAAGTCAATTAGGAAAACAAATTGTATGTCCTCTTTCTATATAAACTCAAACACACGCTCACAACTCACAAACTAATCTACAACAAGCTTCTTCGAGCTTCAACTACCAAGAAAACCTTTAAACTTCGATCGAGCTTCTTTTCAACAATGGCGAATGCTTGTAGAATCAGCATCATGATCCTCTTGCTATTGACCAATCAGTCTTCTCTTTCTTCTTCTGCACGCATACGTCTTATAGAAGGTCGAGATCTTGTCCACGAGAAGCAAAACAATCTCCGGACACTTGATGGGGTTGAGAAAGCTGATAGGGCACGTATCAATTTCTTGTTCGAGAGGACGATTGAGGCTGAGACGAATTTGGTTGAGGCTGATTCTCTCCCACTTCCCGGGTTGCCTCAAGTTATAACTCTTCGACGTCTTGATCTCGGAAATCCATGATGAAAATACGTCTTCATAGGTTACCTATTGAAGTCATTGAATCGATAGAGCATTGTGATCTCTAAATGTTTGATTTATTTTTGTTTTTTCTATTGTCGTTTGTACAATTCAACGTGTCTTCTTGTTCAATAAGTCATGATTTATGGCTTCGAACACGTTGCGTTAGGGTTTTGATTGTAACTCGATGAATGATATAATAATAAACCCCTTCCTTCTTTTCTTCTTTGACAAGAAAAAGTGCTATGCGTCACAATTATATTTGTTATTATTATAAATCGATTGGATTTTGGTTGAGGCCAGAAATCTGTTTACCCTAGTATATCTAATGAAACATGATTACACGCCATTTAAAAGTATGAATACACTTATGTTTTTTAATTTTCCAGTTTTTAGAAATAGAGATTTCACCTTATTTGCAATGAAGTTGGTTCTAACGATTGACATGAATCATAACGATGTGGAATATAAGAGAAGCGTTTCACATTATCTACTATCATATAGGCAGGGTTTCATTGTTGTTTGATTTCAATAGGTAACCTATATTTCTACCTGTTTTGTTCAATGAATCAGGATTTAGAGCTTCGAACTTGTTGTGGTAGGGTTTGATTGAAACTCTGATGAAAAATATGTTGCTGAAGTTATACTCGATGATACATATATAATTGTGGAAGACATAAGCATAAGCAATATCAAACACCCACTTGACTATGTGTATATACAAAAAAAAAAAAAAAAAATCCCTCCGGATTAGTCTTTACCGTCGCCAATACGCAGTTCGTGGATGGCCATTAATGTGTCCAATTATAAACTTTTTTGATAAGATATATTATTTATTAGTTCTCTATATTTTTCAAATTTCATCGACATTTTTATCAATTAAAATTCTTGTTATTGTCGTTCACTTAATTACTCAGAAACAAATAAACATGTACTATTTAAATTGACTTCACCAGTCACCAGATCCACTTGATACAAAATAAATTGACTTCTCCATATTCACACGTATTTGAATCTTCAAATAAAGTTCCACGAAACCGCCAAGAAAAAAAGTTGAAGGCAAGGCTTGGTTCCCTCTTTGGTACACCACAAACCACAAAATGGTCAAATACCAATCAGCCCATTCTTTTTTGTTTATATCCTCTTTTTCTAAGTAATTTGTGATAAAAAAAAATTTGCATCCATATTTTTTTATATTTTATTGTTATTACCTTCTCTCTATACATAAACTTTGCTTTCCTGAAAATTCACAGTTAAATGTTTTGTTTTCTTAAAAAATTGTTAGATGTTTATGAGTAAAATAAAAAAACCTTTTTTAGAAGATTTTTTTATTGTTTTCACTAATTGTTTTGATAATTAAAATATCTTAATATACTTGGATAATCGGTTTTTTTTTAGAGCAAATGGGTGTTTCCCAAAAATATTTCGACGATGCGTTTACTTAATCGATTACATTAATTGATACGAGAGACCATCTCTTAGCTCTGATACGTAAAACTATACTTTTAGGTATTCGGCGTATGAATGATATTTGTCGATTATAATTGATAGATCATAATAATTTAAATTTATTCTCAACATATCTATTTTTTTTTTCTTATTTGTTACACTATAAATTTAATTTCCAGAAATAAAAAATAAATTTTACAAAAAAAAAGGAAAAGGTTTTTGGAAGAAAAGGAAATCATTAATTAATTTTATTTTATTTGGTTCGAACCCCTTCAACTTCCTCACTCGCATAAAAGGAACGATCCAGAAGAGAAGGATATCATCCATCTCATTATTATACTTTGCTCCATTGGGTAAATTGGAGAGAAACCTTAGCCTCTACTTCATTCTCTTTCTTCAATTGTATCGTCTTCTTCGTTCGATCTTCTCCAGTTTTAAGCAAAACCCAAATCGATGGCTAAGGAACTTGCGGCGAAGGCTAAAGAAGCTTTCGTAGACGACGACTTCGATGTTGCTGTTGACTTATACTCTAAAGCCATTGACTTGGATCCCAAATGCGCCGAGTTTTTCGCCGATCGTGCTCAGGCCAACATCAAACTCGAAAACTTCACCGGTAACTTTCTCCGTTCTGTAATCAACGAAATTTTGTTAAAGGGGAACATAAAATCTTCGTCTTTTGTCTTCGTGGACGCCTTTTGGGTTCTGGGTTTTCATTTTCTATATATATATTGTTGAAAAGAATTGGCTTTATCTGGTTCTGTGAGTTTAGGGTTTAGTTTCGCTTGGTAGTGTCATGATTCTTCTCGTAGTTTATAGCTATCGGTATCAATTTGATATCTATATGTTGTTCTCTTGCTTCTTGTGGAGGAACAATGTATCAGAATTGATTTTTCATGAGAACGAAATTGAGTTTTGCTTGTTATCAGCAGCGAGTGCTGTTTACAAGTTAGGCATATTGATTGAGTTTGTTATTGTTCCCTTTATAGTCTTTTGATCCCTTTGATTAGGATGAATCTGGAGAATCTGGTTTTACAATTAGTAAATTTGAATATTTGTTTGTGTTATAAGTATTTAGTTTAATCATCGCGTGCTTCAAGAATCAATCCTCTGCATTTTTTCTTCCCATTGTTTGGTTGACATAGTGTTCTAAAACTTTACTGGTCCTGTTAGATTCTTGGGTCTGACTTGTTTCTCTCAATGAGCAGAAGCCGTGGCAGATGCGAAGAAAGCTATTGAGCTGGATCCCGCGTTGACCAAAGCGTATTTAAGAAAGGGGTACGATATTGCTGTTTCCTCCTATGTGTCATTGTTATCGTGTATATATGTTTTAGTGACAGTTTAAACTCTGTATCTGATTCCTTTTGTTTGTCGTATTAACAGTTTTACATGGTCGACAAATTGTTGTATTTTTCTGTCAATTTATTACTTCCGTAGTTCATATGTGGGTTTTGTATATGTAGAACTGCCTGTATGAAGCTTGAAGAATATCGGACTGCTAAAACAGCTCTTCAAAAGGGTGCTTCCATCGCCCTGAGTGAATCCAAGTTTAAGAACTTGATAGATGAATGCGATCTTCGAATCGCAGGTATATTCTTAATGCTTGCTTTTTGTTGTCTGGTTGATTTCGTTTACATGCTATAAGTGATTGTATTGTTTGCAATGGTCTAAACATTTTGATATGTTTTTCACCTGAGGTGTCGATTTTATGAAACTCTCTAATATCTTTGTTCAGAAGAAGAGAAAGATTTGGTTCAACCGGTGCCATTGACTTTGCCTTCAAGTTCTACAGCACCACAAGTATCAGAACTTGATCTTACCCCTGCGCCTGCAGCACCAGTGAAAGCGAAGTACAGGTAGTTTCATTGTAGAAAACAAGGCTTTTTTCAAAATTTCCAAGTTTTAAGAATCATTAAATATCTCATACTCGTGAGTGTATTACAGACATGAGTATTACCAAAAGCCAGAAGAAGTTGTGGTAACTATTTTCGCAAAAGGGATACCGAAGCAGAATGTAAACGTCGACTTTGGTGAACAAATTGTGAGTATCCTGCAATCTAAGAACCTACCTCGATGATGCTTCTGTGTAAATTGTGTTAAATTCGCGGTATTGTTCTGTGATTTGCAGCTGAGTGTTGTCATTGATGTTCCTGGAGAGGAGGCTTATTATCTCCAACCAAGATTGTTTGGAAAGGTAATTTTTTTGTTGAATGAATCAGTGGTGATTTTATCAAGACTCTCTCAGCCAATACATTGTTTGACTTTATCTTTACTGTGTATATTCAGATAATACCAGAGAAGTGCAAATATGAAGTATTGTCAACCAAAGTTGAGATCCGTCTCGCAAAAGCCGAGATAATCACATGGGCCTCCCTCGAACACGGCAAAGGGCCAGCGGTTTTGCCAAAGCCCAATGTCTCATCAGGTTTTCTACCGTATTCTTCTTTAGTTTCATCGGATGAGCTTAACTACAGTCTCTTGTCATGCAATCTTATGTTTCTATCTATAATGGTGTAGAGGTTTCGCAGAGGCCAGCGTATCCTTCTTCTAAGAAAGCAAAGGATTGGGACAAGCTGGAAGCTGAAATGAAGAAGCAGGTCTGCTCTTCTCTTCTCATATACTTGAGCCTCGGCCGAATCTTTACCAAGCTGTTTTATTGTTTCTTCTTTTCTTTTTGTTTAATATCTGGTTGATTTGCAGGAGAAGGATGAGAAGCTGGATGGAGACGCAGCTCTGAACAAGTTTTTCCGTGAGATATACCAGAGTGCAGATGAGGATATGAGGCGAGCAATGAGCAAATCATTTGTGAGTTATCTATATTCTCTTTGGTCTTATTATTTTTCACGGAAACTATGTAGAAAGTTTTGTCCTTTTGATTTGACTCATTTGCGGTTTTCGGGTTTTGGACAATGAATAGGTGGAATCGAATGGGACGGTGCTGTCGACAAACTGGAAAGAGGTTGGGACTAAGAAAGTGGAGAGCACTCCTCCAGACGGCATGGAGCTCAAGAAATGGGAGATTTGATCTGATCAAATATGATCTCCTTCCTTTTGGTGCATTTGTGGGTTTTGCCTAAATCTAGACAAATCTTAAAACCTGGCCCCTTTCTTCCTGTAATGAGGATCCTAAGGTTTTTGCTTTTGCTATATATTGGCTTTCTACTCTTGCTATGTGGTGGGTTATGGTCTTAAGACCTTTGTATTTTGTCTTAGAACTTCAACATTTCGAATTCTCATCTAAATATCCATAATTTCATCATGATCACTATCCAATTAAGTGTTTATTGAAATCTTAAGTCTGAAAACCAAACAATGAAGCATATAGATTATGGTAGGTGGTTGTATATGATGAAATCATTGTTCTACTAATGGTATTGCTTGAATATGGTTCACAATTAGTTCCAAAACAAAGATTTAAAGGATTAATAACTTGAGAAATCACATATTCTACCTCATTGTTACACACTTAAATACATTGAACACAATCAACAACAGAAGTTCTGCACAATTGTGAGGTAAACAACAAATTCACACTATAATTTACTCACACAATATCTTTGACATTACGATTGAGAAATTTGAGAAATTTTAGAATCACACAACTAAAGTGTTAATTGAGAACAAGTGTTAAGTGACATTACAGTAAATTTTAGAATTTTTAACCGGTGGATGCAAATATCAGTAGCTAGACTTAATTTTAAAGTGGTAAAATTTGGTTCAAGGTTATATTTGTCAAAAATATAATCATAGTAATTTCTAAAATTTTAAATTTTCCCCACAAATCACGCAGTTTATGTTTTCTTACTAAACATTTTCCTTATACTCCATCCGTTCCATTATATAAGATGTTTTAGAGTTATTTTTTTGTTCCATTTTATTTGATTTTTTCAAATTTCTATGCGAAAATTAATGTATTGTGACTATTTATATTCTGCAGTATTTTTTCTTATTGGTTGATTTATTTTTAATTAGATATTAAATGATGTTTTTAATATAAAAAACCAAAACAAAAACTAATATTTATATATTTCTTAAACTCCGCACTTTTAGCTAGAAAATCTTATATAATGGAACAGAGGAAATATTATTTATCCATTATAAATAAACGCATAACCAAAGTCATAGTATATAGTTTCCGATATGCAATAGGTAAATCATAATCTAATTATATAAGACTCTATAATCATAATCAACAAACGACTCCTATTCCGATTAATACACGGACACCTTTTCTTTCCCAAGTAAATTAGGAAAACAAATTGAGGTATGTCCTCTTTCTATATAAACACTAAGACACGCTCACAAATCACAAACTAATCTACAACAAGTTTCTTCCAACTTTAACACAACCAAGAAAACCCTAGAACCCCGATCGAGCTTCTTTTCAGCAATGGCGAATACTTGTAGAATCAGCATCATGATCCTCTTGCTCTTGACCATTCAGTCTTCTCTTTCTTCTTCTGCACGCATCCGTCTTATAGAAGATCGAGATCTTGTTCACGAGATGCAAAACAATCTCCGGACACTTGATGGGGTTGAGAAAGCTGATAGGACACGTATCAATTTCTTGTTCGAGAGGACGATTGAGGCTGAGACGAATCTGGTTGAGGCTGATTCTCTCCCACTTCCCGGGTTGCCTCAAGTTATCACTCTTCGACGTCTTGATCTTGGAGTCCATGATGAAAATACGTCTTCATAGGTTACTTATTGAAGACACTGACTGAATCGATAGATCATGTGATCAGAAAGTTTGCTTTATTTCTGTGTTTTTTCTATTGCCGTTTGTTGTAATTCAACATGTCTTCTTGTTCAATAAGTCATGATTTAGGGCTTTGAACTTGTTGTGTTAAGAGTTTTGATTGTCACTCGATGAATAATATAATAAACCCCTTCCTTGTTTTTCGTATAAATTTTTTGTTTGATTTTTTATTAATTTAATGAAATGTTTTGCTAGTTTTTTCCGTTAATTAAATAGAAAGATGAATATTTTGGTAAGCACATTTTGGATGACGAGAACATAAAACATGAAAAAAACAGAAATAGCATGGCTTTTTTTTTCTTATCCAACACCATAATTATATTTTCTACTTCTCCCGCTCGCTCGGGAGGAAAAACTCATAAATCTAAAAGGAATAATTACAACGTAAATAGTTCAGATGTATGTAGCTGTCTCACTGAATTATTGTGGTGTATCAAAACGAAACAGGAAAGTTAACTCAATGACCAAATATGCAATATGAATCTCTATGACACATTCTTAACAACTTGATCATTATGAAAAACACATACAAAATTTTAAGTCAAATTCTTCTTGGTTAATCATACTTCGTGGAGTTTATTAATTGATAAACAACATGATTAATTTTACATTGATTTTTTTTGGACTGACAATCTATTTCCCCTTCGAAACTATCGTATAGCATCAGATCCACCCAAACTTTGGACCTCGTTCTATTTTTCCATCAAAACAAAATTTCTAAACCTATTTACACCCGAATTGAAACTTTGAAATCTCAGAATACACATACGTCGATTTTATCGGTGAACGACATAAACCAGACACCAAACCACCTAAACGAGACCAAACCAAATTAAAACCTGACCCAACCCGTAAACGACCCGATTTCTTCATCTTCTTCACCCGATTTCGCGATTGCAAATTTCAAGATTCAAGACCACGAGCTTGAATCCATCTTCCTAATTTCAAATTTCGAGGCTCTAAAGTTTGAATCTGAAGCTAGAGATCCGAAATCTCGCGTAGTAGCGATTCCCGCTCCCTTATCCATCTCTGTTCTTTCCGAAGCCATTGTTGCTCCTCGCAGATCTTGAAGAACACCATCTCCGAAAACCAAAATCACGAGTTTGCAATTAGAGATCCGACCCAGTTTCTTCTTCTACCACTTCTTCGTCTTCACTCGATTTCGCGATCGCGAACACACAGATCATCAAATTTATCAATTTCGATGCATAACACACATGACGCTTACCTCTTCGTCTTCCCAATCAAACATGACTCAAGAACAAGAATCGAATCACGGACCCAAAATCATGCTCCTGGATTGCTCCACACATCGCCGACTCCACCACGAAAAAAACAAATTAACAAGTCGCATCATGCTTCATGCTTCTTCCTCATGAGATATGGGAAAATATCCTTCAAAAACCTTGATTCAGAGTCTTTCATGCTTCTTCCTCATGAGATATGGGAAAAAAAGAAACAAAAAAGAGATTATTTTTGAATATACCATATTGTCATCTGAAACTTTCCAAATCTACCATAAAAGATAAAAGCCTTTTAAATGCATACCAAATCTAAAACTCTCTCTCTCTCTCTCTCTCTCTCTCTCTCTCTCTCTCTCTCTCTTTCCACCTTCCAGTGTTTTGTCCACCACCATCCACCGCCGTCTCTGTCCACCACCGTCTCCGTCCACAACCACCATCTCCGTCTCTGTCTACCACCGTCTCCGTCCACAACCATCCACCACTGTCTCTGTCTCTGTCCACCATCCACCATTGTCTCCGTCTCTTTCCACCATCCACCACTGTCTCCATTTTCGTTCACAACCACCGTCTCCATCTTTGTCCACCACCATCCACCACCGTCTCCATCTTTGTCCACCACCATCCACCACCATCTCCATCCCCAACCACCCAACACCGTCTCTGTCCACCATCCACCACCATCTCCGTTTTCGTCCACAACCACCGTCTTCATCTTTGTTCACCACCATCCACCGCCATCTCCGTTTTCGTCCACAACCACCGTCTCCATCTTTGTCCACCACCATCCACCGCCGTCTCCATTTTCGTCCACAACCACCGTCTGTCCACCATCCACCACCGTCTCTGTCGTCACCATCCACCACCTTTGTCACCATCAACATATATATATATATATATATATATATATATATATATATATATATATATAGAGAGAGAGAGAGAGAGAGATATTTTATTAAATGGGAGGGTAAAAATGTCTTTTTATGTTGAGAGAGATAGAGATATGGTATGCAATTGAAAGAGATTTGAGATTATGGTAGATTTTGAAAGGATTTTGGAATTTATGGTAAATTAGATAAATTTCTCAACAAAAAGGGTTACAGTGGAAAAGAAAGAGTTTTGGGGGAAGAGTGAGACCCATTAAGAAAATGTCACGTGCCAAACGTGTGGCGGAGAGAGAATAATATGTTAAACTTTTGTTAAGAAAAAGCCGGGTCGGGTTGGGGCAATTTTTTTGGGTCGGGTTTGGTTGTAATCGGGTTTAATTTTGGTTAAGTATCGAGTTTAGTTGGTTTACAGTTGATTGGTAAACAGAAAATCAGTTTTATGTGTTATGAGGTTTCGAAGTATGAGTCTGTATGTTCTGAGATTTCGAAGTTTCAATTCGGGTATAAATGGATTTAGAATTTTGTTTTGATGGAAAAATAGAACGAGGTCCAAAGTTTAGGTGGATATGATGCTATACGATAGTTTCAAGGGGAAAATAGATCGTCAACCCTTTTTCCATATTAATTCTATATTTTTACTAATATGGGGAATTGAATAATGCAGATTTGGTTCTCTTACAACCTTGCCACGTTAGTGAAGGCTTAAGACAAGGAATATTGAAACAGAGTATAAGAACCGAATGATGAGACTAAAAAATGCTTTGTTCTCATTATCTTCAAAGGCGTTAAATAGCCAAACAACATAAAAACTGCCTCCTATATTTTCGGAGGACTTTAACAACATGAAACAATCAACACAATTAAGGACCTTATTCCCACTACTAAGACTCAGTCTAATGACTAAGTCCAACGACACTAACAAATTCCTTCCCTAAACTGATATTCATGAAGAACATCAGTTTACTTTGGCACTTCGACGAGACCTAGCAAGTCCTTCATCTTCTTGAACGTGTCTAGCTTTCAAGGGCTTAGTCATGATATCAGCTATCTGATCTTGTGTTCTGTAGTGTACCAGCTTCACTTTGCCTTCTTTAGTTAACTCCCTCAAGTAATGAAATCGTATCTCAATGTGTTTGCTGCGTCCATGATGCACTGGATTCTTGGATAGTTGAATGGAAGAACTGTTGTCACACTTAATGATGATACCACCTTAATGATTCTCTCCAATCTTACTAAGCACTCTTGTCATCCAAATGCCTTGTGTCGCACAAGATACTGCAACAATGTACTCCGCTTCTGTTGTAGATAATGCAACAATGGGTTGCTTCTTTGAACTCCATGAAACAGCTCCTCCCGCCATTAAAAACACAAAACCAGATGTACTTTTCCGATCATCCAAATCCCCCGCATAATCACTGTCCGTACAAGCTTGAAACTCTTTGTTTCCTCCATGCTTATACATAATCCCAAGTTCCATCGAACTCTTGACATACCTGAGCACTCGTTTCACCACTTGAAAGTGAGCTTCAGTCGGGTTTTCCGTGTAACGACTAGCAAGACATACCGAAAACGTCAAGTCCAGCCTGGTAACAGTGAGATACATCAGACTTCCTATCATTGCTTGTAAAGTGTAGTATCCACAACTGCTCCTCCTCCTTTCTTTGAGAGTTTTACTTCAGGAACAATCGGATTATTCACTCCCTTGCTTGACATCATATCAAACCTTTCGAGAACTTCTCTAGTAAACTTCCTTTGACACATATAAATACCCTCTTCCCTCTGCAATATCTCTACACCAATAAAGTATCTCATTTTCCCAAGATCAGTCATGTCGAAATTGTCCTTCATTGACTCCTTGAACTTGTGAATCAGTTTATCACAATTTCCAGTGAAGATTAGATCATCAACATATAAACTCACAATAAGAATCTGACCTTGTTTCTCTGTTTTGACGAATAGAGTATGCTCACTACCACACTTCTCAAATCCTTCCCTAATGAAGTAACCCTTCTATTTTGCTAAACAAAGCTCTTGGCACCTGCTTTAAGCCGTAGAGTGCTTTCTTTTGTTTGTAAGCTTTCCCTTCACTTCCCTTCTTTACAAAACCTTGTGGCTGATCAACATAAACCACTTCATATAACTCTCCATGCAAGAAAGCGCTTTTCACATCAAGTTAATAAATGGTCCAGTTTTTGTGTGCTGCAGTGGCAATGATCATTCGAATGGTATCCCACCTTGCTACTGGTGCATAGACTTCATTGTAATCGATCCCAAATCTTTGTGCATATCCTTTGCGACCAACCGAGCCTTGAACTTGTTTATCTCGCTATCTTCATTGTATTTTGTCTTAAATACCCACTTAACCCCAATTGTTTTTGTACCTTTTGGTATTGTTGACAGCTCCTAGGTCTGGTTTCTCTCTATGGACTCGATTTCAGCTTCATGGCTTATCTCCATATCGAGTAGCTTGTTGCTTCATCAAACGATGTGGGATCATCAAGCGCAGTGACAAGTTGCAGCACATGATCATCAAGCATGTAATCATCGATCACATATGCTGCGGTTTCTTCATCTGTTAAGTCTTCTTGTCCACACACATAATCAGATAAATAACCGGGACGTGTCTTTTGACGTACCGGTTTCCGATTTGAAGGCTCTGTTGCGAATAAATTACGATTGGGAACGCGATTTGCTGCAACTAGAATCGCTCCATCATGATCCGCCCCTACTTCTTCACGATTTTTAGCCCCTGCTTCTTCACGATTTTTAGCCCCTGCTTCTTCACGGTTTTCAGTTGCTTCTTCGTGATTTGGATCTTACTGTAAGTATTCTTCCTCTACAGCAATATTATTTCCATCGTTTTCCCATGTGAGCATATATTTTTGATTAGATATACCTTCTTCATTCTTTACCCAATCCCAACTTTCTGCTTCTTCAAAGATCACATCTCTACTCACCATGATCTTCTCCAAGTTGGGATTGTACATCCGATATGCCTTTGACTCTTCACTGACTCCAAGAAAGACGCACTTACAACTCTTATTATCAAGTTTTGTTTGCTTTGCCTCTGGTATGTGAACATGTCCAATGTACCCAAAGATTTTGAAGTGCTTCACATTGGGTTTAATGCCACTCCAAGCATCTTCTGGTGTCTGATCTTTCAAAATGGTAGTGGGACTACGATTAAGAACGTATGTTATCCATTTGACCCCTTCTGCCCATAATTCTTTTGGCATACTCCTTTCTGACAAAGTGCTGCGAACTAGATTCATAATGGTTTGGTTTTTTCTTTCAGCAACTCCGTTCGGCTGAGGTGTATAGGCTGCTGTCAACTGTCGCTTGATGCCATGATTTTTGCAGAAATCCTCAAACTCCTTTGAGCAAAAATCTCCTCCCCTATCAATTCTTAGGCAGCACACAGATAGACCTGATTCCTTCTCTACACTTGTTTTGTAGACTTTGAACATTTGAAATGCTTCTGATTTCTCTGCGATCAGATAGCTCCACATTTTTCTGCTACGATCATCAATAAAAGTGAGAAGATACCTCTTGTGGCCGATGGAAGCTGGTGTGATCGGACCGCATATGTCAGCATGTATCAACTTCAGATTCTTCGAAGCTCTCCACGTGCTCTTCTTTGGAAATGACTATCTTTTCTGTTTCCCAACAAGAAAATTCTCACATACCTTCTTGCATAAGCCGATTTGGGGAAACCCGGTCACCATCTCCTTGGAACTCAAAGTTTGTAAGCTTTTGTAATTCAAATGAGCGAACCTGCAGTGCCAAAGGTGTGTGTCGCTAGATGTCTCCGCCTTGAGGCACGAGTCAGGCCCAATTAGTTGTGCAAGAATTACAAACATCCGATTGGCACTCATTGGGGTTTCGATGATGAGGCCTCTCGATGGATGAAATATCTTGCATACATTATCTTGTATTAGAACAACTAAATTTCTTTCTTGTAGCTGTCCTATACTCAAAAGAGTGTTGCTCAACTTCGGAATGTAGTATACATCTTGAATTACTTGAATCAAACAACTCAAATTAATCTTTATGCTTCCCTTTCCTTGTACTGTCATCTGCGCCCCATTTCGGAGTTTTACCGAATGTCGAAAGCTCGCATCCATCTCAATGAACCACTTCTTTGTTCCAGTCATGTGGTTGCTGCATCCACTGTCTAGAAACCACACGTCTTCTAGTTTTGATCCTTTCAACTCTATGTGCGCCATTAGGAGAAGCTCTTCTTCTTCATTGAACTCTACATAGTTCGCTTGTTTCTCCGAGTTAGGACATTCAAATTGAAAATGTCCTAACTTATGATATTTGTAACACTCCACCAGGGCTTTATTGAATGATCCTCCTCTTCCACATCCTCCTCTCCCACGCCCTCTGAAGTGTCCTCCTCTGCTGCGTCCTCTAGCACCACTCCAATCGTTAGAATCCAATGTAACTTTTAGTGCTTGTTCATCGGTATTGGATCCTTTAAAGTGTCTTGTGATCTTTTGTTCATGGCATAGGAGAGAGCTTTGGAGACCGTCAACAGTAAGACTCTCTATTTCTTTTGATTCTTCAATGGAACATACTATGTATGTAAACTTCTCCGAGAGTGTCCTCAGAATTTTCTCAACGATCTTAGTATCTTGCATATCTTCTCCAAGGTTCTCATTCTGTTGCAACAAGTAACACTCTTGAGAAGTACTCTGTGATATTCTCTGTTTTTTTTTCATCTCCAAGATCTCAAACTCTCTTCTTAAGCGCTGAAGTTGTTCTCTCCTCACACGATCATTTCCTTGATACTTTGTCTTCAACGAATCCCATAATTGTTTGGTTGTATCCTTCTAAATTATGGTATTCAGAATCGACTTGTCAATTGCTTGAAATAGGTAGTTTTTCACCTTCAAGTCGTTCAGCTTCTTGTCTGCTAGCTTTTGTCTTTGTGCTCCGTTAAGGATTTTCCCATGAGCCGGCTCAACGTAGCCTCTCTCTCTATCAAATCCCACCACTCTTTGGACCTCAGGAGATTCTCCATCAACATGCTCCAATGCTCGAAGTCTCCATCGAACTTAGGTATCGTAGCATGCTTTGACCTTCCCCTGACATTGTGTTTCACTCACCTTTTTAACTCTCTCTTTCACGAAATTCTCACCACTCAGATTGAGGCTCTGATACCAATATGTTGAAACAGAGTATAAGAACCGAATGACGAGACTGAAAACTGCTTTGTTCTCATTATCTTCAAAGGTGTTAAATAGCCAAACAACATAAGAACTGCCTCCTACATTTTCGGAGGACTTTAACAACATGAAACAATCAACACAACTCAACTACTCCTACAATTAAGGACCTTATTCCTACTACTAAGACTCAGTCTAATGACTAAGTCCAACGACACTTACAAAAAAGACGCATTTAAAATTTCGAATAATATAGACAGGAAAGAAAAAAGAAGAACAGATCAAAAGTAAGATTCACCAATTTTCTTAGACGATGAGCTTTTCTTGCTTCTAATATCAAAACGAATTACGAAATTCAATTCAATTTTCGAACTAGAGCTCATATTTAATAAATTTTAGAAATTTTTAACCGGTAGAGCAAATGTCACTAGATTTTCATTACATGTTATATTTTAAAGTGGAAAATGTTCATAACAGGATATATTTGTCAAAAACCATAATAATCTCTAATTTTTTTAAAAATTATCTAACAAATCTCGCAGATTTATGTTTTTTTTTCCCAACCGTTTTTCCTTATATTGTGTTTATCCATTAAAAATAAAAACGAACAAGCAAATTCATAGTATTTAGTTTCCGATGTGCAATTAATTGGTAATTATATAATCTCAATAATCCAATTAAAAGAAGCTAAACGATTTCTATTCCAATTTATACACGTATACCTTTTCTTTCCCAAGTAAATTAGGAAAACAAATTGAGGTTTTCTATATAAGCACTCAGACACACGCTCATAATTCACAAATCACAAACTAATCTACCAAAAGAATCTTAGAACTTCAACAACCAAGAAAACTCTAGAACCCCCGTCGAGCTTCTTTTCAACAATGGCGAATACTTGTAGAATCAGCTTCATCAGCCTCTTGCTCTTGACCAATCAGTCTTCTCTTTCTTCTTCTGCACGCATACGTCTTATAGAAGGTCGAGATCTTGTCCACGAGAAGCAAAACAATCTCCGGACACTTGATAAGGTTGAGAAAGCTGATAGGGCACGTATCAATTTCTTGTTCGAGAGGACGATTGAGGCTGAGACGAATCTGGTTGAGGCTGATTCTCTCCCACTTCCCGGGTTGCCTCAAGTTATAACTCTTCGACGTCTTGATCTCGGAAATCCATGATGAAAAGACGTCTTCATAGGTTACCTATTGAAGTCATTGAATCGATAGAGCATTCTGATCTCTAAAAGTTTGATTTATTTCTGTTTTTTCTATTGTCGTTTGTACAATTCAACGTGTCTTCTTGTTCAATAAGTCATGATTTATGGCTTCGAACTTGTTGCATTAGGGTTTTTATTGTAACTCAATGAATGATATAATAAACCCCTTCCTTCTTCTTTGACAAGAAAAAGTGTTATGCGTCACAATTAAATTTGTTATTTTTATAGATAGATTGGATTTTGGTTGAGGCCAGAAATCAATTTATCCTAGTATATCTATTGAAACATGATAACAAGCCATTTAAAAGTATGAATACACTTATGTTTTTTTTGTTTTTCCTGTTTTTAGAAATATAGATTTCACCTTATTTGCAATGAAGTTCCAATCGGGGTTCTAACGACATGAATCATAACGATGTGGGATAAGAGAAGCGTTTCACATTATCTACTATCATATATGCAGAGTTTCGTTGTCGTTTGATTTCAATAGGTAACCTATATTTCTACCTGTTTTGTTCAATAAATCAGGATTTAGAGCTTCAAATTTGTTGTGGTAGGGTTTGATTGAAACTCTGATGAATAATCTGATGCTGAAGTTATACTAGATGATACATATATAATTTGTTGCGGTAGGGTACTATTTAAGCAACATAAGCAACTTTGGTTATAAAAAAAAAGACATAACCAAACACCCACTTGACTATTTATATACAAAAAAAAAAAAAACAAATCCCTCCGGATTATTTAGTCTTTACCGTCGCCAATACGCAATTCGTGGATGGCCATTAATGTGTCCAATTAGAAACTTTTTTGATAAGATCTATATTTATTAGTTCTCTATATTTTTCAAATTTCATTGACATTTTATCAATTAATTTTAGAATCACAAAACTAAAGTGTTAAGTGACATTACAGTAAATTTTAGAATTCAACCGGTGGAGCCAATATCACTAGCTAGACTTAATTTTAAAGTGGTAAAATTTGATTCAAGGTTATATTTGTCAAAAGAATAATCATAGTAATTTCTAAAATTTTAAATTTTCCTCTCAAATCTCGCAGTTATGTTTTCTTACTAAAACTTTTCCTTGTCTTATTTATCCATTAAAAAAAACGCATTACCAAATTGATACTAGTATTTAGTTTCCGACATGCAATAGGTAATCATAATCAAATATCAATAATCCAATT
Source organism: Pseudoturritis turrita (assembly GCA_900406555.1). Classification (NCBI taxonomy): domain Eukaryota; kingdom Viridiplantae; phylum Streptophyta; class Magnoliopsida; order Brassicales; family Brassicaceae; genus Pseudoturritis; species Pseudoturritis turrita. The sequence goes on along the minus strand of OVBL01000229.1, from coordinate 725,648 downwards.
AAGAGAAGATAAACGATCCCTATTCCAATTTTACATTGGAAAGCAAAGGTGTCTGTGTATAAATCGGAATAGGAATATTTCATGGGCTTCGTGATTTTTATAGGCCGAGCTTACGCACTTCTGCGGGCCGAGCTCACGCACTTCGCGGGTCGATCTCGTGTATTTTTGTGGGTTGATCTTGATCCAGACAAGATTTTAATGGAGGATCGGCAGCCCACCTCCATCTCCAATTAATAAACTATTATATTTGATATAAACTCCAATAAACTCTTTTGTGCCAAGGATACGGGCGAGCGTAGGCCACTAGCCAATTGGATCTCGGCTTGTGGTTGTGTGTATGATTTAGTGATGTTACACTATTTGGGTAAAGAGTTTACTTTACAGCCACCAATAATTATCTAAAAAAAATTGAATGCAGTAAGCAGCAATAATGCAAAATTGAAACGCGCGCAAGGCATGGGATTTTACACTAGTTGTCTGATCCATAAATTGCGTTACGAATTAATGAGGTTTAACATCTAACTGGGTATAATTTTAATACTATATATTTTCAGTATTTGAGGTGAAACAATTAGCACTTTTCAAAAAATTGTTAGAAGCTAATCGAACAACATTTCCAAATCTTAGTACCTACCGCACCTAAACGGGTCTAATCGATTTTACGTCATAGGAATAGAATTAATCAATATGTACTATATATATAGTTCATATATAGGATTAAACAATATATATAGTCTCCATTATATAGTCTCAAATATCAAAACAATTTAGTATATATCAAGAAGAACAAATTTTTTAAATAATCTATATGATCAAACAAAATAGACAAAATATCACATTATTGATTCTGATAGTCTAAAAAGTCAAATATCACATTATTAAATCTATCATCTTTTCGATGAAATTCTGAATCGCACATAGCATACACATTTGTTCCGACAATAAATCTGATTTTTTTCACAATCCGATATCAAACATTATATATCAGAGTCACTTTAAAAAAAAATTCGTTTATCAAAGAACTAACTATGGTTATAGTCTCCATTGCGAAATCCACTTTTAGTCGAACCTAAGTGTGTATCTAAGAAAGATTGATTGAAATTTTTGGCTTTGTCCCATCATCAAAATCCCAACGTCGCGATATCATATTGATATGGAAATTCTGTCGTAGTGAGTAAGATGCACCAATCAGGATGAACCGGGATCTCGGTTCTCGAATAACCAATTTCCAAGGAGATTTTTGGGATAAGACATGCCATATATATTTTTGTTATTTTAAACGTTTATAATGACACAAAAAAATTAAAATCGAACTAGAAGAAGTTGAATCCTTACTTAGACCCACATGACAATATGACATGACATGACGAATAGTCTACCAATTGATCGCCATAAATTGGTTTTACATATATATATATTTTGGCTCCAATTTTACATTTTATTTATATTTAGGAGTTCTTTTTAATATTTTTAAAATTTCAAACAAATTTGACTGTTGAAATGAAGACGGTCCTTTTTTAATTATAAGTATACAATTGCAAATGTAAACGTTCTCTCCTCTCTCTTCTTAGGCGATTAGGTTTCCAAATCTTTGCCGTCGTCGATGAGAATTTCTCTCTTCTTTCTCCTTCATCTTCCTTTCTGATGGCTGGTTCTCTTTCTCTTTCTCTTTCTGTGTTATTTTTGTCGAAGATCCCTCCAAATTTGGTTGTCTTTTCGCCCATTCCTCGTCCTCCTGAGTCGTCGGCGGTGGCTAGTCGACCATATCTGCTTGTGGAGTCCCCTGTTTCCATCCCTCCATACTCTCTTGAACCTCCTGACCCGCCGAATCCAGCCTCCTTCCTTGCCCGGCCTTTGTCTCCTGCCTCCTCTCCTTCATTGCCCTGCTTCGACTTCTGCTTCCCGTTGTCGCTCTCCTCGTAGTCTCACCGTCTTACGCCCGCTCATCACTGGTCAACTTCATTGCCTCTCAAGGCCTCTGGCTCTCCTCCGCTGGATCTGGCATTTGGTCGCCAGTGAATCTTCCTCTCCGTCCCGCAAGGCAGCACCTTATCGTTGGGTTTTGTTATCCAAAAGTTCTCCCTCTGCATTTGGGCTTGGAGATCTTGAAGCTCGCCTATGTTTCGACCACCGTTATGACCGCCTTTTTGAGAGCGTTCTGTTCCAGTCCCAGCATTTCCATCTCCCATCCTCTTCCAGTACTCCAGCTACACTTCTGCTCCTCACCCTCCGTCTCTTCTTCCTTGGAAAGTTATCGGTTGTTGGTTGAGTGGGTGTCTCTGTTCTGGTTGAATCTGGTTTTAGTCTGTTCGGTCCCGATGGGCTCAATTCCCTTCGGCTCCACTTTTGTGCCCTTTGTGGTATCCTTGTCGTCTCGGTGCGTGATACACAGAGTTTTAACCCTATAAAAACTACTGCAAGTGCACATCAAGTGTTGTAGTAATGTAGGGATCAAATCCACAAGGACCAAGTATCACACTACAAATCTTTAAGAATGAAACTAAGCTAAGATAGCAATATGGTGGTTGTTTACAGCATGAAACGAAAATAGCAATTAAAGCGATGTAAATATCAATTAAACGAAGCGTTAGGTCAAAATTTATTGTTTCTGTAATTCCATATCTTATTATATAAAGGAGAATGCACTCAAAATTATAACTCATTAGATCGTGACATGTGCCATTTTAATTGAGATGATGACACGTGTTAATATACTAACGTATAAAGTTAATTTTAATTTAAATAATATTTTCTTTTTATCTAAAAGTTAAAAGAAAAATTCATCATCGCAAAAAAATAAAATGTCCTAACGTAACAAAAAACAGTCAATGTCCTTCTGTAAAAAAAGTTGTCATTTAAAAAAAAGGAAATTTGTAAACAAAATGTCACTAAAAAGGCAAAAGGAAAATTTGTAAAAAATATCATTAAAAAAAGTTAAAAGAGGAAATTTGTAAAAAATATCATTAAAAAAGAGAAATTTTTTGTTTCATGTCAATATGTTTAAAAACAAAAAAAGAAAAAATGCCATAACTAATCGAAAAAGAAAGGAAAAAAATACATCATCGGAAAAATTTGTAAAAAAAATGTCATTAAATAAAGGTAAATGGGAAAATTTGTAAAAAATGTTATTAAAAAAAGTAAAAGAGAAAATTTGTAAAAAAAAAATATCACTAAAACGGAAAATTTGTTTCATGTCAATACGTTTAAAAACAAAAAAAGAAAAAATATCATAACTAATCGAGAAAGAAAAGAAAAAAAATACATCATTCAAGCAAATCATGAATTCGAGAGTTCCACAAATCGATCAAAACTATTTTACTTTAATTTTTTCCCAACATTAGTGTGACACGTAAGGAAAATCGTAACTCACCAGATCGTGATATGTGTTAAATTTAATTGAGATTGTGACACGTGTCAATATATTAATATAAAAATATAATACATCATCGCCAAAAAAAAAATGTCCTAACGTAACAAAAAAAAGTCAATGTCTTTCTGTAAAAAAAATTGTCATTAAAAAAAGGAAAAATTTGTAAACAAAATGTCACTAAAAAGGTAAAAGGAAAATTTGTAAAAAATGTCATTAAAAAAAGGTAAAAGAGAAAATTTGTAAAAAATATCATTAAAAATAGGAAAAATTTGTTTCATGTCAATACGTTTAAAAACAAAAAAAAGAAAAATGCCATAACTAATCGATAAAGAAAGGAAAAAAAATACATCATTGGAAAAATTTGTAAAAAAAAATGTCATTAAATAAAGGTAAAAGGGAAAATTTGTAAAAAATATTATTAAAAAAAAGGTATAAGGGAAAATTTGTAAAAAAAAATATCATTAAAAAAGGAAATTTTTTTTCATGTCAATACGTTTAAAAACAAAAAAAGAAAAAAAATGTCATAACTAATCGAGAAAGAAAAGAAAAAAATATATCATTCAAGCAAATCATGAATTCGAGAGTTCCACAAATCGATCAAAGCTATTTTAATTTAAATTTTTCCCAACGTGAGTGTGACACGTAGGCAAAATCGTAACTCACTAGATCGTGACATGTGTTAATTTTAATTGAGATTGTGACACGTGTCAATATATTAATATAAAAATATAAATTTTCTTTCTCTACATTATTTATTTCTTAAATCAAAGTGTTGTGTAACTAAAAGAAAATAATAGTCTAAAAAAATAAGACATAAATAATCGAGAAAGAAAGGAAAAAAAATACATCATTGGAAATTTTTTTTTTAAAAATGTCATTAAATAAAGGTAAATGGAAAAATTTGTAAAAAATGTTATTAAAAAAAGGTAAAAGAGAAAATTTGTAAAAAAAAAATATCATTAAAAAATAAAAATTCTTTCATGTCAATACGTTTTAAAAAAAAAAAAAAAAATGTCATAACTAATCGAGAAAGAAAAGAAAAAAATACACTATTCAAGCAAATCATGAATTCGAGAGTTCCAAAAATCGATCAAAGCTATTTTACTTTAAATTTTGTCCAACGTGAGTGTGACACGTAGGCAAAATCGTAACTCACCAGATCGTGACATGTGTTAATTTTAATTGAGATTGTGACACGTGTCAATATATTAATATAAAAATATAAATTTTCTTTATCTACATTATTTATTTCTTAAATTAAAGTGTAGTATAACTAAAAGGAAATAATAGTCTCAAAAAAATAAGACATAACTAATCGAGAAAGAAAGGAAAAAAATACATCATTGGAAAAATTTGCAAAAAAAAAGTCATTAAATAAAGGTAAATGGGAAAATTTGTAAAAAATATTATTAAAAAAAGGTAAAAGAGAAAATTTATAAAAAAAAAATATCATTAAAAAATGAAAATTTGTTTTATGTCAATACGTTTTAAAAAAAAATGTCATAACTAATCGAGAACAAAAAAAAACATCATTCAAGCAAATCATGAATTCGAGAGTTCCACAAATCGATCAAAGCTATTTTACTTTTAATTTTGCCCAACGTGAGCGTAACACGTAGGCAAAATCGTAACTCACCAGATCGTGACATGTGTTCATTTTAATTGAGATTGACACGTGTCAATATATTAATATAAAAATATAAATTTTCTTTCTCTACATTATTTATTTCTTAAATAAAAGTGTAGTATAACTAAAAGGAAATAATAGTCTAAAAAAAAATAAGACATGTTATTAAAAAAAATTAAAAGGAAATAGTAAATCAAAAAGACTAAAAAAAGGAAAATAAGACAAATTATTTATAATTGTTGTATAACTAAAATAAAATAATAGTCAAAAAAAGAAAATAAGACATATTATTGAAAAACTAAAATAGAAAAATAAGACAAATTATTTTTAATTTCTAAAAGTATTAGTTCGGCATATAAAAAATTGATATTCATGAGATTAAGACATGTTTTGTTAATACTTTTAAATTTATTTACTAATATATTTTGTTAATTTTCTTACTATTTGTTTAACACTAATGATATATGTAGACATAAATTTGATAGAATGCATTATGCATATATTATTTTGATATGAAAATTTTGGGTATTATTGATTGACAAGGAATGCATGGAGTAAAAATATGGTTTTAATATTATGGATGAAATACATGAGTTGTATTGCGAGATAAAATATGTGGAGTTGAAATTCAGTTTGAAACAAAGTTACTAATCAACATCTAAAATAAGTGTGCGAGTAACAATCAAAATCTAAATATTTACATCAACAATATTTAACATATATTTCTTACATTTTCATAAATTTTATCTTTATTAAATTGAATCGATTACCGACACGTTTTACTTTATTTTTTATCATTTATAAATAAGTTATAATTAAAATCCCGCGTATTACGCGGGTCCTAATCTAGTCTTATTATATAGAAGAGAATGCACTCACAATTATAACTCATTAGATCGTGACATGTGTCATTTTAATTGAGATGATGACACGTGTTAATATACTAACGTATAAAGTTAATTTTAATTTAAATAATATTTCCTTTTTATCTTAAAGTTAAAAGAAAAATACATCATCGCAAAAAAAAAATGTCTTAACGTAACAAAAAAAAGTCAATGTCCTTCTGTAAAAAAAATTGTCATTAAAAAAAGGGAAAATTTGTAAACAAAATGTCACTAAAAAGGTAAAAGAAAAATTTGTAAAAATTGTCATTAAAAAAAGGTAAAAGAGAAAATTTGTAAAAAATATCATTAAAAAGAGAAAAAATTTGTTTCATGTCAATACGTTTAAAAAAAAAAAAAAATTTCATAACTAATCGAGAAAGAAAGGAAAAAAAAAAATATCATTGGAAAAATTTGTAAAAACAAATGTCATTAAATAAAGGTAAATGGGAAAATTTGTAAAAAATGTTATTAAAAAAAAATAACAGGGAAAATTTGTAAAAAAAAATATCATTTAAAAAGGAAAATTTGTTACATGTCAATACGTTTAAAAACAAAAAAAGGAAAAATGTTATAACTAATCGAGAAAGAAAAGAAAAAAAATACATCATTCAAGCAAATCATGAATTCGAGAGTTCCACAAATCGATCAAAGCTATTTTACTTTAAATTTTGTCCAACGTGAGTGTGACACTTAGGCAAAATCGTAACTCACCAGATCGTGACATGTGTTAATTTTAATTGAGATCGTGACACGTGTAAATATATTAATATAAAAATATAATACATCATCGCCAAAAAAAAAATGTCCTAACGTAACAAAAAAAGTCAAAGTCTTTCTGTAAAAAAAATTGTCATTTAAAAAAGGGAAAATTTGTAAACAAAATGTCACTAAAAAGGTAAAATGAAAATTTGTAAAAATTGTCATTAAAAAAAGGTAAAAGAAAAAATTTGTAAAAAATATCATTAAAAAGAGGAAAAATTTGTTTCATGTCAATATGTTTAAAAAAAAAAAAAATGCCATAACTAATCGAGAAAGAAAGGAAAAAAAATACATCATTGGAAAAATTTGTTAAAAAAAATTTCATTAAATAAAGATAAATGAGAAAATTTATAAAAAATGTTATTAAAAAAAGGTAAAAGGAAAAATTTGTAAAAAAAATATATCATTAAAAAAGGAAAATTTGTTTCATGTCAATACGTTTAAAAACAAAAAAAGCAAAAATGTCATAACTAATCGAGAAAGAAAAGAAAAAAAATACATCATTCAAGCAAATCATGAATTCGAGAGTTCCAAAAATCGATCAAAGCTATTTTACTTTAAATTTTGCCCAACGTGAGTGTGACACGTAGGCAAATCGTGACATGTGTTAATTTTAATTGAGATTGTGACACATGTCAATATATTAATATAAAAATATAATACATCATCGCCCAAAAAAAAATGTCCTAACGTGACAAAAAAGTCAAAGTCCTTCTGTAAAAAAATTGTCATTAAAAAAAGAGAAAATTTGTAAAAAAAATGTCACTAAAAAGGTAAAAGGAAAATATGTAAAAAATGTCATAAAAAAAGGTAAAAGAGAAAATTTCTAAAAGTTATCATTAAAAAAGAAAAAAATTTTGTTTCATGTCAATACGTTTAAAAATAAAAGAAAAGAAAAATGCCATAACTAATCGAGAAAGAAAGGAAAAAAAATATATAATTGGAAAAATTTATTAAAAAATATCATTAAATAAAGGTAAATGGGAAAATTTGTAAAAAATGTTATTAAAAAAAGGTAAAAGGGAAAATTTGTAAAAAAAAAATATATCATTAAAAAAGAAAAATTTGTTTCATGTCAATACTTAAAAAAAAAGAGGAAAAATGTCATAATTAATCGAGAAAGAAAAGAAAAAAATACATCATTCAAGCAAATCATGAATTCGAGAGTTTCACAAATCGATCAAAGCTATTTTACTTTAAATTTTGCCCAACGTGAGTGTGACACGTAGGCAAAATCGTAACTCACCAGATCGTGACATGTGTTAATTTTAATTGAGATCGTGACACGTGTCAATATATTAATATAAAAATATAAATATTATTTCTCTACATTATTTATTTCTTAAATCAAAGTGTAGTATAAGTAAAAGGAAATAATAGTCTAAAAAAAATAAGACATGTTATTAAAAAAAAATTAAAAGGAAATAGTAAATCAAAAAGACTAAAAAAAGGAAAAAAAAAAAAATTATTTATAATTGTAGTGTAATGAAAATGGAATAATAGTCAAAAAAAGAAAATAAGACATATTATTAAAAATTAAAAGGGAATACTAAATAAAAAAACTAAAAAAGGAAAATAAGACAAATTATTTCCAATTTCTAAAAGTATTAGTGCGACATATAAAAAATTGATATTCATGAGATTACGACATGTTTTGTTAATACTTTTAAATTTATTTACTAATATATTTTGTTAATTTTCTTACTATTTGTTTAACACTAATGACATATATAGACATAAATTTGATAAAATGCATTATGCATATATTATTTTGATATGAAAATTTTGGGTATTATTGATTGACAAGGAATGCATGGAGTAAAAATATGGTTTTAATATTATGGATGAAATACATGAGTTGTATTGCGAGATGAAATACGTGGAGTTGAAATTCAGTTTGAAACAAAGTTACTAATCAACATCTAAAATAAGTGTGCGAGTAACAATCAAAATCTAAATATTTACATCAACAAGATTTAACATATATTTTTTACATTTTCATAAATTTTATCTTTATTAAATTTAATCGATTACCGACACGTTTTACTTTATTTTTTATCATTTATAAATAAGTTATAATTAAAACCTCGCATATTACGCGGGTCCTAATCTAGTATATATATATATACTGCAATTTTACATTTTATTTATATTTGGTAGTTCTTTTTAATATTTTTAAAATTTCAAACAAATTTGACTGTTGAAATGGAGACGGTCCTTTTTTAATTATAAATATACAATTGCAAATGTAAACGCTCTCTCCTCTTTTATTTTAGGCGATTAGGTTTCCAAATCTTTACCGTCGCTGGTGAGTATAGATGTCAAAACAGGCCTGACCCAAATAGATCCGCGACGGGGCGGGCCTGGACAAAATATTACATGCCCATCTATTGGCGGGTCTCGCGGTCCAGACCTGCGACGGTTCATGGGTTATGCGGGTCAACCCGTCGCGGTGTTACAGGTTTGCGGTCTGAACCGCAAGAGAAGAAGATTTCTTCGATTGAGTTAAGAAAATCGATCTAGAAGGAGATCTGCAGCAAATTTATACAAAAATTATAAATTTTTATGGTCTCTGCTTGTATTCTTATATGGAATCGATCTTCAATTAAATGACGGAAGATCCTTTTATTTTGGAGAATTTCGCTTCAGTTTCATTTTGCATGTGCTTATGTTTCGTATCAGTGATGAATAACTTGGTGGAGTAGTTGATGGTTTGAACATTCCACGATATTTTGTGTCCTCCATTATCAATAATGAGTTTTGAGCTGATTCATTGGGTCTCAATCTTTGATATCCAATTCTGAGTTGTTCTAGGGTGTTTAATTTGTGTGGATCTTGGTGCTACATTCTATTTGATAGAGCAAGCGATTATAAATTACAATTAGAAGTGTTGTTTCTTCTGAGAGCTATAGGTTCGAATAAATCGAAGGAAACATGTTGGTTTATTGCTTCTAAACGACTAAATACAAGCCCTGTACTTCTTGTTTTACTATGAGTTTGCAGCTTCGAACACATGGGAGGTCTTTACTGGAATGCTATGGCAGAGAAACATGAGATTTGGCGTATTTTGACATCTCCGTGGCTGCACAACGGATTGTTTCATATTTGCATAGATCTTGGGAGTTTGGTTTTCGTTGGGATATACATGGAGCAACAATTTGGACCATGTAAACTAAACTGCTTGACTTTGGTTACTTCACCTAATCTGTTTTTGATTGGATTTCTTATCTTTATAATCAGCTTTTGCTTTGGTCTTGTAGTGAGGATTGCTGTAATATACTTCCTCTCTGGTATTGTGGGTAGTATGTTTGCTGTGTTGTTTGTTCGAAACATCCCATCAATATATTCTGCACTTGCAAGGAACTGGAATCTATATAGCTGCAAGGTCAAAGATTTTTTGTGGTGTTTTTTTTGGTCCCTGGTTATCTTCTTTTCACAAAAAAATTGCTAATTGTATTTTTTTTGTTATGTTTGCTTCCTGCAGATTTATGAAGATTCTGGATAGTGATTCATCTTTTGGTTTTGAGAAGATCTTTCTTACTCAGATTAAGTTACTCTTGATACTTTTATTCCGTAGAGGCTCATAGGGGATATTTTGGAATTGGAACTCTTCTTGTGATCAAGGTTTGTGATGGCATATGATTAGTCTGGTTTTTGTTTCTGGTGGATTTATTAAACTTGTTTCTGCATTTTTGGTTTTCTCTCAACGGAAAGATACATGTAAAACTGTAAAAAACAGTGACAAAGATCTTACAACATAATTTGTGTTTTCTTGACTTAGCTTCCATCTTCAAAGACTCTTCTCATATGTTTCCTCTGTGTTTGTTCCCTGTTGTTTGTCGTAGCAACTCTGAGACGTGTTTTCAGCTTTGAAGCTCTTCAACCAGCAACAAGGTTTGTGTTTCCATCCATTTTTATTAAGCTGCAAGAGGAGATATGATGTTTACCAACAGATGAAAGAGGGAAATAAGTGTTTATGGCTCTAAGTGTTAGAATTGACTTTTGTGAAGAATGACTTTTGATTGGATCGTAGGAGCCTAGGAGGGATATGTTTATGATGAATTATTCGTGTGTTATGATTTTAAATATTAGAAATTTTTTAATTTAAATAATTAAATCAAACTTTTGAAACCTTTGGCTTCAACTAGAGTCATTATTACGTAAACCCTACTATTAATAACCTATTTTTACATGTAAAGATTGGCACAAAAAAAAGTCGCACGTAAACCCTACTAGGCTACTACTCAATTTGCTTCAACAAAAGTCACATATTTGAAGAAGAAGCGTGACAGACTTGATTCATCATGGATTTTATAAGTTTAGTGATTTGATTCATATGTGGTTTGAAAATAATTTCTTTTTTTTTTTGTTTTTCTCTAATTTATAGATATCAAACTTCTAATTTCATAGTCACTATCGTAGTTCTGAGTATTGATCACATGACTTCGGGTTTTCCTAATTAAAAGGGGACTTCGTTTATCAAATCGTTGGATATTAGAAGAAAACATGGATGGTTTCGTATGCTATGCTTAATTGATCATGTCTATTAAATACAAATTGATACGTAATTAGATTCACAACAATAAGTAAAACGAATTGATCATCTGATTAATTGATCAAAGTGTAGCTAATCTGACCATATGAGTAATTGATCATGTCTCTTTTTTGCATTTATTTTTTGAGTCATTATTAATTTAATAATATATGTTCAATTATATAAGTTGATTCTAAATATGTTTTTAGTTTCTTATTGACAGAACTCAGAAGACTTTTGCAACTTGCGATCCATAGACTTTGAGTCTCAAAGAATTATTGACGCTCATAACGCAGAACATGAACGAGGGAATTATGATGGATCACAACCATCTAAAGTTCGTAGAAGAAGAATCATTGAGGTTGAAGAACAATCAGATGATGATGACATTGATGAGGCTGGAAAATATCTTGATCTGAGAAAGAGAAAGCAGTTTGAGGCTACATTTGATGAGGCTGCAAACTCATCTGATCCGAGAAAGAGACAGCAGTTTGAGGCTGCTTTCAATGAGGCTGAAAAATCATCTGATCCGAAAAAGAGGAAGCAGTTTGCAGCTTCATTTGATGAGGCTGGAAACTCAACTGCTCCGAGAGAGAGAAAGCAGTCAACTCAGCCACATTTTAAGAAAAACAATAAAACGAATGAGGCTGAAGATGGTGATAACAAAGAAAAGTCATCAGATCAGAAAAAACCAAGGCAGTATTCAGATGTGTGGAATGATTTTGTAGTGATTATTAAGGAAGACGGCGCGCAAAAAGCACAGTGCAAACATTGCAAGAGGGAATATAAGCATGAGTCTCATAAGAACGGTACGAATTGTTTAAGACGCCATCGTGATAAATGCAATCTTACAATTAGGAATGGTGATGTTGGTCAAATGATGATCAATACAGAGGCGAAACTACAAGCACGAAAAATTGATCACTATGTTTTTCGTGAGATGGTAGCTAAGTCTATTATTCAACATGATCTCCCATTTGCTTACATTGAATATGAAAGAGTTAGATCAGTTTGGAAGTACTTGAACGTTTATGTGAGGTTTATCAGCCGCAACACAGCTGCAGCAGATGTTTACAAGTTCTATCAGAATGAGACAGAAAACTTGAAGAGAGAATTAGCTCATCTTCCTGGACGGATTAGCTTCACCTCTGATTTGTGGTCGGCAATTACTCATGAGGGCTACATGTGTTTGACAGCACATTACATCGACAGAAACTGGAAATTGAACAACAAGATTCTTGCATTTTGTGCTCTACCGCCTCCACATACAGGTATGCACTTAGCAATGCAGCTTCTTCAGTCATGGAAAGAATGGGGAATTGATAAAAAAGTGTTTTCAATCACCTTAGACAATGCCACTAACAATGATTCAATGCAAGAAATTTTGAAATCTCAGCTTTTGTTGCGGAATGATTTGTTGTGTGGAGGACAGTTTTTTCATGTTAGGTGTTCAGCTCATATCCTTAATCTGATTGTTCAAGACGGCCTCAAAGCGATTGGTGATTCATTGCATAAGATCAGGGAGAGTATTAAGTATGTTCAAGCCTCTGAATCTCGTGAGATACTCTTTGCAAAATGTGTGGAATCTGTTGGTATTCAAGTCAAGGCTGGTTTGCTTTTGGATGTGTCCACCCGGTGGAATTCAACATACACTATGCTTGATAGGGCTATCAAGTATCGAGCAGCTTTTGGTAACCTCAAAGTCCTTGATGGGAAAAATTACAGATTTTTCCCAAGTGATGATGAATGGACACGAATACATGAGTTGTGTGATTTCTTGGAGCCGTTTGATGCTATCACTCGTCTCATATCAGGTTCTACATATCCTACTTCCAACTTGTATTTTATGCAAGTTTGGAAGATCCAAAATTGGCTCAAAGTGAATGAAACTAGTAGAGATAATATTGTTAGAGAAATGGTTGAACCGATGAAGGAGAAGTTTCAAAAGTATTGGGAAGAAGTTAGTGACATCTTCGCAATGGCAACAGTTTTTGATCCACGTTTGAAGCTAACGCTTGCAGAATATTGCTTTGGAAAACTTGACCCGAGTTCTTCTAAAAGAAAGGTAGAGCATTTGCGTGGTAAGTTGCGAACTCTCTTTGAAGCGTACGACAACAATGAGAAGCCGACATCTTCTTCTACAGAAACACGTGAATCTGTTCATCAGAAAGGCGATGATGAAGAACAAAGAAGAACTTTTATAAACTACGATGTGAGTTTGTTTCTTTTGACTTTCTGATTTATGAGTATGTTTTTTATGTTATGATTTCTGATTTTGCTCTTTTGTCTACTAATATTTGTTCTTGAATTTGTAGGATTTTTTTGCCTTTCGCAAAGCAAATGTTGTTGTTAGTGGGAAGTCCTCATTGGAGATGTATCTTGAAGAACCGCCACTTGACATGATGATGTTTGAGAGTTTGGATATCCTGAAATATTGGAAAGACAACTCTCAACGGTATGGTCAATTGGCTTCTATGGCTTGTGATCTTCTTAGCATACCTATCACAACAATAGCTTCTGAATCCTTTTTTAGTATTGGCGCTCGAGTTTTGAACAAGTACAGAAGCCGTCTTCTTTCGAAAAATGTTCAAGCTTTGATATGCAGTCGCAATTGGTTAAGGGGATTTGAAGCATATGAAAATGGTAAACAAATAGTTATTATAAACTTTTACATTTATCTTTAATCATATTTTATGATGTTGACTAACTTATTTTATGTCACATTTGTAGAGGAGGGTGAAGATTTGATGGTGAAGGTGAGACACTACCGTCTTTCCAATCCATTATCGATGACGAAGATGAGAGTTCATGAAGAATCATGTTTGGTGTATTCTTGTTGCTTCTCGAATTTCAGTTTTAATTTCAAGCAAGGATTGAATTTTTAGACACTACTATCTTTCCAATTCTTGTTGTTGTTTCTGGATTTGAGGTTTTAGTTTCAGTTTGGAATCAAAGACTTTGCTTGTCGGATTATAAAATTTGAGTTTTATTTTATGAATTACGTTTTGAAAATATTGCATTTTTTTCCTTCTTTTATATTGTGCGTTGTTCGGTAAGATCATTTCAAGTCTTATGTGTATAAATTATTTGATGTTATATATTTTAATAATGAATTCCCAAAAGATCCGATGATGAAAGTTTCAAACGAAGTCCATATATCTTTGCTAGATCTCAATTTTGTATATATCATTATAGTAAACTGCATATGTTTGACATTTGAAAATCGATCAATTAAAATATAAAACTAAAATCTGATTTTTGGTAATATAATGTTGACTCGCGGGTTGGCCCGTTGGACAATGCGGTGCGGGCCTGGACATATATTTAAACATCGCAGCCCGCGACGGTCCAGCCCGCGCGGTTCGAAAAAAAATTGGGTCCGCCATGGGTTGGGCTACTTGGACGCGGGCTGGTCCGTCTGACATCTCTACTGGTGAGAATTTATCTCTTTTTCTTTTTCATCTTCTTTTCTGATGGCTGGTTCTCTTTCTCTTTCTATTTCTGTGTTCTTTTTGTCGAAGATCCCTCAATATCTGGTTGTTTTTTCACCCATTCCTCGTCCTCCTAAGTCGTCGGCGATGGCTGGTCGACCATATCTGTTTGTGGAGTTCCCTATTTTCGACCCTCCGGACCCTCATGAACCTCCTGACCCGCCGGATCTAGCCTCCTTCCTTTCCCGACCTTTGTCTCCTGCCTCCTCTGCTTCGCTGCCCTGCTTCGACTTCTGCTTCCTGTTGTCGCTCTCCTCGTAGTCTCACCGTCTTACGCCCGCTCGGCACTCACCAACTTCATTGCCTCTCAAGGCCTCTGGCTCTCCTCCGCTGGATCTGGCATTTGGTCGCCGGTGAATCTTCCTCTCCATCCTGCAAAGCAGCACCTTATCGTTGGGTTTTGTTATCCAAAGGTTCTCCCTCTGCATTTGGGCTTGGAGATTGTGGGAGTCGAAATCAACACAATTAGAATTTGTCGGAGGTTTGTTAAGAGGGATGAAATTTCTGCGGATGAACCACGAACGGAGAGATCCAAAGATGCTTTTTATTAAGCTGTGTCGAAAAGCTTTCGTACAAGAGTTTGAGAGCAAAAATGTCTAGGGTTTTCTGCTAAGTAAATTCCGGATCCCTTTTTCAAAGGATGTACATAGATATTTATACTAGTTTGAGTTGGCCAGGTCAATCCTAAAGAGATAAGGAAAACTTCCTAATCCTTTGGGATTTCCGTTTTAGTAAGTCGACTTGACTTTGTGGGCCTTTGCATCGTTGTAGGCCGAAGATGGACTTGCTGTCTTCGTATAGAAATGACTTCGGCCGCGTCGTCTTTTGGCTTCGTATAGAATTGACTTCGGCCAAACAGCTCCGTATGGTAATGACTTCGGCCAGGCAGCTTCGTATAGATTTGACTTCGGCCAGGCAGTTTCGTATGATTTGACTTCGGCCAGGCAGTTTCGTATGAAAACGACTTCGGCCAAGATTGTCTTCGTATAGAAATGACTTCGGCCAAAGCGAGCTCGTGTATGGCCAAAGTGGCCATGTTGCCGAAGTGGGCTCGCGTTTGGCCGAAGTGAGCTCGTGTTGGCCGAAGTGAGCTCGTGTTGGCCGAAGTGGAGCGCGTGTTGGCCGAAATGGAACTCACGCGTGTTGCCGAAGTGGGCTCGCATTTGGCCGAAGTGAGCTTGCATTGGCCGAAGTGGAGCGCGTTTTTGGCCGAAATGGAGCTCACGCGTGTTGCCGAAGTGAGCTCGCATTGGCCGAAGTAGAGCGCGTGTTTGGCCGAAGTGGAGCTCATGCGTGTTGCCGAAGTGAGCTCATGTTGGCCGAAGTGGAGCGCGTGTTGGCCGAAGTGGAGCTCGCGCGTGTTACCGAAGTGTCTCGTTTGGCCGACGTAAACTTCGCCGATGTCCCCTTGTGCCGAAGTGAGCTATCGCGTGTGCCGACGTGAACTTTGCCGATGTCTCTCTTGTGCCGAAGTGAGCTATCGCGTGCCAATGTGGAGCTCCTTCGCCGAAGTGGCGTTGCCGATGTCGTGGATCGTTGCCGAAGTCGCGGGTTGTTGCCGAAGCCGCGGGTCATTGCCGATATGGCCTGTCATGCGTGCCGATGTGGCTTGTCGCGTGTGCCGATGTGGCTTGTCGCCGAAATGACCGTGTTGGCCGAGGTCGTGTGGCCGAAGTGGTCATGTTGCCGATGTGGAGCACTTCGGCCAAAATCTCTTTGCCGATGTCTCTCCCTTCTTCACCGAAGTCTCCGTGCCGAAGTGGAGACAAAGCTTGCCGATGTCTCCTTCTTGCCGAAGTGGAGACAAATCTTGCCGAAGTGGAGACAAAGCTTGCCGAAGTGAGTCAAAGCTTGCCGACGTCTCCCTCTGCCGATGTGACCATGCCCCAAGGCTTGCCTAAGTGAAAATAAGGCTAGCCTAAGTGGAGACAAGGCTTGCCTAAGTGGAGATAAAACTTGTCTAAGTGAAGACCAAGCCTTGCCGAAGTGACGACCAAGCTTGCCGATGTGGCCATGCTTGCCGATGTGGCCATCCTTGCCGAAGTCTCCATCTTTTGCCGAAGTCTCCACGCTTAGCCGAAGTGAAGACCAAGCCTTGCCGAAGTGACGACCAAGCTTGCCGAAGTCTCTCCCTTCTTCGCCGAAGTGGAGCAAAGCTTTGCCGATGTGGGCCAAAGGTTGCCTAAGTGGAGACAGGGCTTGCCTAAGCGAAGACAAGGCTTGCCTAAATGGAGACAAGGCTTGCCTAAGTGAAGACCAAGCCTTGCCGAAGTGACGACCAAGCTTGTCGATGTGGCCATGCTTGCCGAAGTCTCCATCTTTTGCCGAAGTTTCCACGCTTAGCCGAAGTGAAGACCAAGCCTTGCCGAAGTGACGACCAAGCTTGCCGAAGTCTCTCCCTTCTTCGCCGAAGTGGAGCAAAGCTTTGCCGATGTGGGCCAAAGCTTGGCTAAGTGGAGACAGGGCTTGCCTAAGCGAAGACAAGGCTTGCCTAAGTGGAGACAAGGCTCGCCTAAGTGAAGACCAAGCCTTGCCGAAGTGACGACCAAGCTTGCCGAAGTCTCCATGCCGAAGTGAAGCTTCCTTGGCCGAAAATGGAGCTGCTTTGGCCAGAATGGCCTCTCTCGTGCTTAAGTGGACTCGTACAGAAATGACTTAGGCACAATTTCTGCCTTGTCCGATTCTTCGTATTTTCATACTTAGCCATTTTCCCATTGATCACAGCTGGGTGGGTTTTGACCCCAACAGTTAGCCCCCCAGCTCGGTAGTCTCAGTGATGATAGTGCCGAGGTAGAGGAAGTCCAAGCTGGGATCAATGTGCTGCGTCGATTGGTACGAGCTGAGCCGATGTGACACTGAGTCCTTTGTTTTTGATATCTGCCAGGTTCTCTGTCTTCAGACCGAAAATATTTTTTTCCAGTAGAAATTTCTTCACTCAACTGTGTTCTGGCACAACTTCCAATGTATGATGACATCATCTTTTGCTTTATGAGCCTATATATGCTCCCCCTTCTCCTCACTTCCTCTTCACTTCTGCACTGCTCAAAAATCTCAAGGTTCTCTCCTCCCTTTTCTTGAAGATTTTTTTTTTAGGTTGTTTTTTTTTTTTTTGTCTCTGAAATTGTTTTCGGCCGAAGTCTTCTCTGTCGAAGTAGTCTTTTGCCGAAGTGGTGCTTGGCCGAAATCCTTTTTCGCCGAAGTGATTTCCTTTGCTGGAGGAAATTGAGAGTCCTTTCAATGTAAAAATCGAGATGGAAAATTGGAGTTCCGATTGTGTTAGGATGAGGCAAGACGTGAGTCTTCGGGCGTGTTCTTCGAAACGGCGAGTTTCTAAGGGCGGATACAAGCATGAGGCATCTGATCCACCAGGATCTACTCTCTCCACTGCTGAATCTTTGGAGACCCTCAGGCACCGGTTTAACATTTCCGAAGAAATTGAATTCATCCTTTCGGGCATTTTGCTCCAAGGATTCGCTTCTTTATTCCCTTTCGAACAAACTCACCGCAAAATTATCGGAGGATTCCCAAGTAAAGACAGATATTGGGAGGATTATTTCTTCTTTGTGCCCATTTCTGAGGCTTCGGTTGGTGCAAATTGGGTTAACAAAATTAGGACCACATGGAGAAAAATCGGTAGCCGATCTATAGCTTTACGAGCTTTTCTGTCTTGTTGAACATGTCATGACTTTCCACCTTGTTTGTTGGTTTTGCAGTTCCTAATCCGCTCCCGACGTGTCCTCCGAACATAACTACGCTTTGCGAGACTCTAGCTTCCGGTGAGTGCGATTGGCAAAGAGATTTTACTCTTCAAAGAGTAGAGAGAGCGCGGGCACAATTCTTCGGATATTATTCTCCGAGTTCAACTCCTTCGTCTTCTTCTAGCAGTATGAAGAGAACCATGGGGAAAAGACCATCTGTTCGTGAAAGGATGGAGGCACCGCGCTGCAATGAAGCAGGCAGAAGTCGGCCGAACTGAGATTTCTGCGGAGCAGCTAAGTGCTGCCCTTGCTTTTCCCTCGGGCGACTCATCTGTTGAACCGTCCGCGCTGGCTCCATCGATCCCCATCGTGAGAGAGGTCGGGTTGGGTCTTGGGCGATTGGACTTGCTTCCGGTCAATCGCAGAAAGGGCAAGGCTGCGGCTACAAGTGAGGATGCCGATAAGGTGAGGCCAGTCGGGAGATGTGCCCCGGAAAAGGCTGACAGAGGGAAAGATCCTCAAAAGGATGACGCTCCTGAACAAAAAAGGCGTAACTCATCGGTTCGCAGTGCTGCCGAGCACAAACTGCCTTAGCAGCCTGTATCTCAGTCGTTTACTTCTGAAATGGTTTGCGACAACGCGTCGGCATCGGCCACTCTTTTCTCCAAGATTCTCTCTAAGGGGGATTGCTTTCCTCCTCCCGATACTCTATCTCGGAGCAACCCATATGCCAAAATGTCTCGTCGTGGTACTAAGGTAGGTTACGTTGACCTTCTTTTTTCGTACTTTGTTGAAAATGCGATGCCTGATCTCTCTTTTCTTTCTGTTCAGTTCCTGGCCTCTGTTAACAAGATGACGTCCGGTTATAAGGCGGACATCCGTAAGAACGCGAGGAGAGCCGAGCGTGCACGGAAAGTGGCCGAAGAGCTTCGAACAAAGCTTAACAAAGCTGAGCACGATGCTGCAACGGAGATAGCGTCGAAACAGAAGTTGGACCTGAACTCCTATCGGGTCCAGCAGGAGGCTCAAGTTGCCGAGCTGCAGCGGATGTTGAGCTCGGAGAGGGCCATGACCGACAAGAAGGTTGAACGGGCTAAGAAGGGGGCGATGCGCAGAATGGCAGAGAAGTTTCAATCTAAAGTCGACCGAGCGAAGGAGAAGGTTAAGATCTTGGGCGAATCATCGAAGAACAGCGTCGTCGATCTTGTCTAAATTGACGGGAACCTTGAACTCCTTGCGTTGCTCTGCGGTGACGAACCACCTTCGTTGGATGCCGAAATTGAGAAACTCCAAGGATGGAGAGCGAGGTACGCTGGTGCCGATGACGAGTTTGATAGGTTGGTCGCCTTATTGGGGAACGACCTAGTGGTCTCACCGATCTCTGAAGACTCGGCCGACGTTGCGCTTGGTAATGATTCCGTTGAGGCGTTAGCGGCGGATGTCGGCGTTCGCGTATTCTCTGGATCCAACAGGGGTAAGCTTGGTTTGGCTTTGCTTGGTTCGAACGAAGCCTCCGAATCCGAGACGGCGGCCGAATCCTCCGACGATGATTAGGGTGTGTCTTCAAGGGGTAAGGTATGATGACGATGGGAAACTGCCCAAGTCATCATTTTAATTATGCTTTGACGTTATTTGGACATGTTGCCTGGACGGCTTTATCCGTATTGACTTGTTATGTTCGCCTTGTGGCTTTGGCTTTGGTTGTGTCGTTTCTCTGTTGTTGAAACTTGTCGTTTGAATGCTTTTTTATCCAAGTAGGACTGATCTGTTTTGCTACAGTTTATGTTAGTGTTAACACCGACGATTCGTTTGTTTCGTTTGGAATGATTACGTTAGTGTAAGCATACTTGCTTCGATTATGAGCATAGGTGTTTTGACGAACGATTTGCTTGTTGGGTTTTCGAATGAACATTTCGGTTTACAGATATGCTACCGTAAGCGTATCCGCTATGACAATGGACACGTAGTACTGTTGCGACCAACGATTTGTTGTTGGGTTTAGGATGAACATTTTGGTTTACGGATACACTACCATAAGCATATCCGCTCCGACAATGGACATGTAGTATTGTTAGGACCAACGATTTGGTTGTTGGGTTTTAAGATGAACATTTCGGTTTACGGGTATGCTACCATAAGCATATCCGCTCCAACAATGGACACAGTTATTTATATAGCGCACGCTTTTAATCCGCTAGGATGTAGTAGTTAGATCCGTAAAGGATGTAGTAGTTCGTTGCTGTGGCCAGCAGCACCGAGGGTGAAGAGAGGTGCCTGTTTTAGTTAGGACTTTAAGTGATTCGTGAAAGGTGTGTATGTGATGCCTGTTTCCGTTAAGGCTTTAGTAACCCGTGGAGGGTGTGATATGACAAAAATTACTTTGAGAAGCTTGCATTAAGTAGACGCGGAGTCTATTACAAGGGTGGGAGTATACACTACGTACCCACTCCCCCCCTTTTTTTTAGGAGGGGGGCATCTGAACCCATCCGAAGACGAGCTGCCTACGTACCCTTTGCAGGGATCATGCCACCCCGTAGTTCATGTGAAGTATCCTAAGTATAGTACTTCTTGAGGTGCATTGCGTTCCACGATCTTGGTATTGGAACGTCAGACATGTTGGCGAGTTCGTACACTCCGGGTCGGACTACTTTCATGATTTTGTAAGGTCCTTGTGGGAGTCGAAACTCGCACAACCAAAACTTGTAAGGAGAATTTAGGGATTCGACAAACTTCTATGTAAAAGAACCAAGAACAGAGATCCAAAGATGGAGATTTTATTCAAGCTGTTTTGAAAGCTGTTTGTAAAGTAATAACAAGTGTTTTTCTAGGTCAATTTTCGGATCCCCTTTTCAAAGAGGTACATCGTCTATTTATACACAAATAGGTCGGCTAGGTTTCTTCCTAAATGAATAAGGAAAACTTCCTTATTCTTCGGGATTTCCTTTCTCTGGTTTTCGTGGACTTCTTTCTTTGCCTCGTCGCCTCGGCCCACCAATGTCTTGTAGCTCTTCCCATCAAGATGTTGGGCTTGTTGCTTTGTTGGGTCATCGGTAGGCTGGCTCGTTGCCCATTTCTCCCTGATGCCGAGCCAGGGAGTTGGTTTGCCAACATGTTGGCTCGTCACCGTTCGTTGGTTTGCCAACATGTCGGCTCGTCACCGTTCGTTGGTTTGCCAACATGTTGGCTTGTCACCGTATGTTGGTCTCTGTTGCCGAGCCAAGTGTTTGGCTCATTGTCTTCTCCTTACCTCCGAGCCAGTGTTTGGCTCGTCTTCATCTTTCCTCTGTCGCCGAGCCAGGTGTTTGGCTCATTGCTTCTTCTTCGTGATGCCTAGCCAAATATTGGCTCGTCACCTCTTACTGATGCCGAGGTGCCGAGCTAGGGGTTACAACTCGTCGTCGTTTCTTCCTGACATCGAGCCAAGTTTTGGCTCGTCACTCACTTCTTCATGCCTAGCCAAAAGTTGGCTCGTCACTGCTTCTTCCTGCTGCCTAGCCAAGATGTTGGCTCTTCACTGCTTCTCCCTGCTATCTAGCCAGGATGTTGGCTCGTCACCATTTTTTCATGCCTAGCCAAACGTTGGCTCGTCACCTTTTCTCCCTGCTGCCGAGCCAATTTTGGCTCGTTGCTTACCTGCCCTTGTTGCCGAGCCAAGTTTGGCTCGTCTTCTAATGTTTGGCTCGTCGCCTAGGCTTTTTCTCCATACTTAGTATTTTCAGTAGTTGATCTTGATGGGGTGAAAACTGACCCCAACAGTTAGCCCACTAGCTCAACAGTATTACTGGTAATAGTGATGAGGTGAAGAGTCGGGATCGAGATCAACGTTCTTTGGATTACCGAGCCAAATCTGCAGTGAAGTTGTCATCTAGGCACTGATATATACCGAGCCAAATTGATAGTGTTACCGAGGTGTTTCATTACTGAGCCAATACTGGAGTATCATGCCGCTGAGCCATCTTCTTCTGATATGCTGCCGAGCCATCCCGATAAGTGATTCGTCTTCGGCTCGGCAGTAATGTTGGCTTGAATTATCTCTGTTCATGATTACAACTTTATTGGGAACCGCAAGCGTTTTCGCGTGTTTCCGAGGCCGCGTGTTGTCACGCGCTTTACTTTTATGCGCCTTTATATTCAGATCCTCGTTTCACTCCTCATAACTCACTTCTCTTCATTTCCGAAAAATCAGGTAGCTCTCTTCTCTCTCCTCTTTTCTCTCTTTTTATTCAAGTTGTTGGCTAGGTTTTTATTTATATTTTCACTTCCGCCGCCAACTCTTTGAGTTTTCCGATCCATCTTCGAGCGTGGCTCGGCAAGCCTTTGCATTTTCCGATCCATCTTCAAACTCATACGGCGGGTGCTTGAATTGTCCGGGCACAACATCAGAGCAGTCTGGTCGAAGCAATCACGAGCATCAATGTATTTACAGACCTCCTCCAAGCAAGCCACGTACTCGGAAGATACCTTCTCTCTGGCCCGAGCTGCAGCAGCACGAGACCCTAGAAGCAATAATTAACCTAGGAAGCGTGTTGGGGACGAATCGAGGTGCCTCTTCGGTGTCTCGTCAAAATGTGTGGCCCAGAACATGCCACATGTCAGCCAAAAAGGAATGTGTCGATTCAGAATCCGTACTGATCTACATACGTCTACCAATCTCTTCTGCAGCTCGACAATTCCATAGCTCGGCCCAACATTTTAACCGAACTAGCTTGTTACGATAGTCCTAGTATCGATCACTTTTATCTCGTTACTATCAAAACAGAAACTGACAAGCTGGGGGCTAACTATTGGGGTCAGATCCCACGTCATTGTGATCCATAGGCAAAAATGGCTAAGTATGGGCATAGGCCTGTTTAAACCGATAAAGATAAAGGACAAGACGAGGTGTGAGTAGGAACGACGAGCCCAAGACCAAGACGAGGCAACGACATCGTAGAAACCCTCGTCCATATCGACGGTGTAAGTCGGTGGTTTTGAGATACAATGGGCCGAGTCAAAGTAAGAAGCTCATAACTTTCGGCCGACCTAGAAGGTTTACGGGAAAATGAAGGATAATCATGAAGAAAAAAAAGAAAGCTTCCTTATCAGTTTAGGGCTAAACTCTACCGACTTATTTTGCATATAAAAACACATTTACTTGTGCCCTAAAAAGGGATCCACATCTTGACTTAACAAAGAATACTAGCGATTTCTCTAAACAATCCTTGTATTCGGAGTTCAAAAAGCATATCAATCAAACAAAATTATATCTAGATCTTTCGTGCTTGTTTATCTATCATAGAAGTGTCGGTTCCCTAACTTTTTCCTAATGAATTTAGTATTGTGCTTTTCGACTTCCACATCTGTCCTGTAAACCCCTGAGAACCGGAGACTCCCGCATTTTGCACGAACTGCTTTCCCTGAAATTATTGACCATGAGCGTTTACCTGTTGTGGGTAGATTTGATCTTGAGGATTTTCGACATTTGTGCTTATGTAGGACAAATTTGGGTGATTTTTGTAGTTCTGGTTGAATCCCATATTTTACACGAAACCCTGTCTATTCACATAATTAACTTCCTACAGCTCATCCGTTCCTTCTTTAGCAAATTCCTGACAGTCACAAAACTGCACGCCTCTCTGACTTGCCTTCAACAGCATATTCAATTTCTCATTCAGCTCATCAATCTTCTAGGATTCCACACTATTGACACGTTTAGACCTGTCATACTCAGCACATCGATTGTTGGAACTTGCAGTCAAGTTCTCAATTAGTTGGTATGCTTATTCCTTACTCTGAGTTATGAAGTCTCCATTGCTTGCAGCATTTAAAGCGGTCTTGTAATCCCACTCAACTCCATCGTAAAAGATGCTAAGAATCTGCCCATCTGAGTACCCATGATGAGGGTACTCTCTGCGATATTCCTTGAATCTCTCCCAAGTCTCACATAAAGACTCTCCTGAATGTTGCTGGAAAGTAGTGATCTTGTTCCTCAGTGAATCTATCTTGGACTTGGTGTAGAAGTGATCTAAGAAAGCAGCTCTGCATTCATTCCAAGTTGTCAATGATCCAGGACGTAAAGACTTGATCCATCTTGACGCCTTGTCTGCCAAAGAGAAAGGGAAAAGCTTGCACTTGAGGTAATCAGCAGGTACCCCATTTGCCTTAGTAGTGCTGCAAATCTCTTCGAAATTTTCTATGTGATCCATTGGATTCTCAGCTGGCAAACCATGGAACACGTGCTGCTTGACCAATGCGATCATTTGAGATTTGATCTCATAGTCTGCTCTCGTAATGGCTGTTGGAAAAATAGCAGCTCTGTTCTGGTAGAAGGTATGAGGCGTATCTACATCTTCAATGGCAGGCTGTCGCTGTTGCTGTTGTTGCTGCTGCATTTGTTGCAACTGTTACTACTGCTCTTGTAGCCTTTGAAGTTCAGCTTTTGTAGCAAGTGCTTGGTTGTTGATATTATCACCCATCTTGACTTGATTCAACTTTTTTTTTTCTGTTTGTTCGTTCTACCCTTGCAAGTTCTTGGTTTTCGAGTTGAATGAGGTTTTTAGAACCTTTGCTTATTCTCTGCATAAACCTGAAACACACAAGAGAGCAAGATAGAACTTGTTAGTAAATCTTACACCAAATTTCAGTCTCAAAATCGAAGGTAACGCAATTGGTCCCTGGCAATGACGCCAAAAACTTGATACACAGAGTTTTAACCCTATAAAAACTACTACAAGTACACAACAAGTGTTGTAGTAATGTAGGGATCAAATCCACAAGGACCACGTATCACACTACGAATCTTTAAGATTGAAACTAAGCTAAGATAACAATATGGTGGTTGTTTGCAATATGAAATGAAAATAGCAATTAAAGCGATGTAAATATCAATTAAACGAAGCATTTGGTCAAGGACGATTCGCAGGAATTCAGAGATCTTGAACCACACAATTATTCAGGGAACAGATAAGCGTAGTCTTGAACTCAAACATGAATGTATAACTAATCTACTATCATGGTATCAATTACTTTATCGAGCAACCTAAGATTCTAAACTGTCTTTTGAACTTAGAATTATAAACAAGCATTAATGAGCAAGTTTGATTTGTTCACGAATTGCCTTAGCATCAACTTTCATTGGCTAAGGACAATTCACTCACCTATGTTCTATCTATAACACTTTTGATGAATATATTAAACCCTAAATCAGAGACTAAGTGATCAATTCACTCTAAATAATAAAAACAACGATAGGTAAAGACAACATATGATAAATCTCTATCTATGTCTGATTCAATGATTCATAAACTCCTTTGAAATCCTAAACCTAACTATAAAACTACTCAGACATAGATGCAGAGAAACAAGAAGGAGATGAAGAAAAACTCGTGATTAAATAGAATAAAAATCCAAAAGAGTTCAGAAATCTTCTCAAGAGATGTAGAGTCAGAGATTCGTCTCCCTAAAGCATACAAATTGCAAAAGCCAAAAGTCTCAATAGAAAATAAAAGTGTAGCCTCAACAATGGCTAAAAACTCGAATAAATAGGTCTAATCACGTTTTGGTTGAAAACCTTTGGCAAAACCCAGTAAAATAAGAAAAACTGAAATTTCCTTTTTCTGATCGGTTTAGGTCTGGATCGATCGATCTGAGTGTATAATGGTCGATCTCCTCCTTGTCTGGTCGATCTGAAATGTTACGAATTGTTGGATCGATCGATACAAGTGTGGATCAATCGATCTGGTAGAGAATGGTCGATCTGGTATAGAATGGTCGATCTGGACTTGAATGGTTGGTTCAACATGCTATGGTGGGATGGATCGAGGTTGGATCGATCGATCCATGTGTAGATCGATCGATCTGACCCATTTTCTGCTCCTTTGCTTCCATTCCTTGCTCCTTATGCCTTAGACTCCATCCAAACGTGTTTCAACCTTAAAAGACTGTAAAAATACAGAAAAGACTCGAAAAACCTTTGAAAACTTGGGTTAGAATGCGTCAAAAATGCAATACATCAGTGTGATCCTTTACTGCAGTATGCAGTCATCTTATTGTATTCAATCCGACTTTTGGTGCTATGATTTTGTTTTTTCCTTCTTGGTGGCAAATTGAAGGAAAACTAAACGCTATGTCCCTCCCGGTGAATCTGGTTCTGTCCAATTCCTTTATGGAGCAGTTTCTCTTACCAATATTACCTTTTATGTGGAGTTATTTGGTTATTCAAGCGTCGCCGGTATTGCAAGGATCTTTCTACCGATAGATGGTCTTCCATGTCTTTGGTGCAGTGTTTGTAACCCTTCGGATTGCAGTGGATGCGGTCATTCAAGAAGCTCACGAGATCGTTCTAGTTGTTCGACTTCTTATAGTCTATTTTTATGATTTGTATCGTCAATCTATCTCTCGTTTAACCATCATTTGGTAGTTTTTTTGGCACTTCTTGCCCTGCTTTTGTGTATTTCTCATTAGTTTGATTGTAATTTTTACTCTTGTAATAGAGTTTGAAGTTCTCCAAATTAAAGAAATTTTAGTTTGTCCAAACAAAAAAAAATAAAAATTTCAACGTGGTGAGCTTTATAGTACTATCAGTCTATCACCGTTAATATCCAACTAGAATCTCATCCATTTTCGTCGGCTAATTATTTTGTAATAAATGGATACATTTTTTTTTTTTTGATAAAGATTGATGTGTAAATGGACGGATACTTTTGCTTTGACAAACTTTCTTTTTAATTTGTACTCACCGTGATAAGAGGAAACCCCACGTTCTAACATGTGGGGGGACTCGAGATACATAATTATTTCGTTTCTTATCTCTATATTTATTAAAAAATATAGAAACTTTTACTATATATAACCTCACTCGTAGAATACGAGTAATCACCCAAAAACAATAATCTATCTAGAGAAATAAAAGAAGTAATTTCAAACGCTAGACGTAAGAAATATGGCAAACCATGGATGCGTTGATTGGCAGTTCAGTGGCAACGATGCGGCCAAAGAAGCCGCCGCGGCCTCGCTAGGCACTTACTCCTCTAAAATCTTCGCTCTGTGCGATCCTCTCGGAAAACCCATTTTGCCTCCACTAAGCGAGTCCGCTGAGACTAGCCATACCGCCGAAAAAGCGGTTGTCAAAGCTGTCCTATGCGGCACGGGAAACTCTTACGCTCCTAGCATTGGACTCCCGGTGGCCAAACGGTAATATGATACATATAGAAGCATCGTTAATCATTTTAAAATATATATTTTTTTTTTTATTGTTAACAAAAAAATTGTCATGGTTCATGTATATTTTATCTAACCAAATGTGTGGTGGTGTTGTGGTTTTGAAAATGAATACTCAAGATTACTAGTTTAACTTTGTGTGAGGAGTGATTTATGTCTTAAATGTGATGTTATGAACGGTTGGTCTCAAATACTGGAAATGATTATGAACCGAAAATCCGAAACTTTCACAGTTTATTAAAAAAAAAAATTTAATCTATAACGAGTTTGTATTGAAGGTGTTAACCATGTCCAATTTTTTGGGTCAAATCTAATAAGATCTAGGAGTTTTTGGATTTTGGACCGGTCTTTTTGTTCGTTTAAAAAACAAAATTCCAAAATCATTTGTCATATATCTATATATATAAAGTTAGATTTTCTCTTTCTGGTGATGACACCTCATCATCCACATGTATGCCACATCATATTTTCATTTTTTAATAATTTTAAATTAAAAAAATTAATACACATATTAATTATACATTTGGTTAAAATATTAAATCATGAGAAGAACCTAAAAAATCATTGCTCATATTCTAAATTAAATTATAAAACTGAAAATCTATATGAATATAGTTAATTAAAAAAATGATATGTTTAATTATTTCGGTTCTACTAATATATTTCACACTTCATAAATATTTAAATAACTTAAGTTATATCACAAAATATTATAAATTTTGAAAATATAAAATAAATAGAAGAAAATAGAGTTAATATTTTAATAATAGAATATTAGTACTTTAAAATTCCATACCTTAATAAAAATAAGTACATGCAAAAATATATTATAAATTAATAAATAATTGAAAGAAAAAGCAATATAAAGATAAGATAGAAATTGAGAACAAGTTTCACAGTATCCTCCAAAATAATAAGCTATTAAACAAGTCAAAAATTTTCTCACTAAATCTAATAAAATTGTAAACAATAACTTCTAGTTTCTTGTATATATATATGCTCGAAATTTGTCTTGTGAATTAAAAGAAAAAAAATGTACCACCTATTATAAATAATTTAAACTTGTTTTTTTGGGGTCAAAGTTTAACTTTAAACTAGTTAGGTAGCCAAAAATCCAAAAATTTTGGGAGAGACCAAATATTTTTAGATTAAATCTGATTTAGTCCCAGTTGACATTCTAGTTTTGCATTGATCCGAACTTTGTTATCTTCGCACATTTTGTATGACACAATCATTTTTGTTTCCATTGGCCTTAGTGCCGTAGCTGAGTATCTAAACCGAAACCTTTCGAAGAAGATCACAGCAGATGATGTGTTTATGACTGTTGGATGCAAACAAGCCATCGAGCTTGCGGTCGATATCTTGGCTAAACCGAAAGCCAACGTTTTGCTTCCGAGGCCGGGCTTCCCATGGGACGTAGTCCGCTCCATCTACAAGAAGCTTGAGGTCCGCAAATATGATTTCATTCCTGAAAAAGACTTTGAGATTGACTTCGACAGCGTCAGAAAGATGGTAGATGAGAACACTTTTGCGATATTTATAATCAACCCCCACAATCCCAATGGGAATACCTACTCCGAGACTCATCTCAAACAGGTAAATTTACATATTTATATGTAAAGACTCTTTAGTCTTTAGCTACTACTTAAGTATTCACCTGACCGCGCAGATAATCTAACTTGTTTCTTGTGTAATTATTGAACCTTAGCTCGCTGAATTAGCTAAGGAACTTTCGATTATGGTGGTTTCTGACGAAGTTTATAGATGGACCGTCTTTGGAAGTAACCCTTTTGTTCCGATGGGAAAATTTTCGTCAATCGTACCAGTGATTACGCTCGGATCCATATCGAAGGGATGGGTTGTTCCAGGATGGCGAACTGGCTGGCTTGCTATGCATGATCTAGATGGTGTCTTCAGAAACACCAAGGTCCGATCCTTTTTAAATTCCGGAATTTTTTAAGCATTTTTATATATTTATTGACAAGCAAAGCAAAAATTAAAAACAACACTTAGTACGTAAACAACTACATTTTAAACCGTTGACATTTATTATTAAATCTCTACATATCTTCTATACATTTATTAATTATATAGTTATATATATTTATCTATTATGTCCTAAATAATCTGTAACATTGTCAGTTTAATAATCAATTGTCTCCGGGCATAGCGCCCGGGTCATCTAGTATAATTATACATATATGTATATACAATTAATTCCTATATACTATATTTGATATAAAAAGTTTAAAAGATGATGTCTTTCATTTCTTGGCCTAACTATTTTGTTATGTGTGGACAGATCTTACAAGCAGCTAAAGAATTTCTTGAGATAAACTCTAAACCTCCGACTGTTATTCAGGTAAAGACGGTTCGATATCCGAAAATTTGGGTTGCTGTCTCACTCTTATTGAAACTTGTAAGAGTAAACAAAATATTTAAATTATGGCGGCATTTCAGTCATTGTTTAATGCATGTATAGGCGGCTATTCCCGACATATTGAAGAAAACTCCTAAAGAGTTCTTCGATGAGAGGCAGAGCTTTTTGAAAGATAAAGTAGATTTTGGATATTCTAAGCTCAAACACATACCTAGCCTCACTTGCTACATGAAATCCGAAGCCTGCACCTTCTTATGGGTACTCTATTCATATTATTACACTTATAATTCATTTTTAATCTTCTTTTATTTCAAGACAATCTTCTTCACCTTGAACATTTATTGTTATCGCAGACCGAGCTGGATTTATCGTGCTTTGTGGACATCAAAGACGATCAAGAATTCTGCAATAAGCTTGCCAAGGAAGAAAACGTTGTCGTTTTACCAGGTGATAATATAATTAATCAATACATTTACCTATGATAACGTTGTCCTAGCCCTTTTTAAGGTTTTCTTCAAAAAGACACCGCGGTTCAAGTTTTAGGGTTTAGATTTTAGAATTTAACAATAATATATACAATGTTGTTTTGGACAATTTTAAACATAAGAACATGTTGTGTGTTGGATTTGTTAGGGATCGCATTTGGTCAGAAGAGCTGGTTGAGGCATTCTATCGACATGGAGACTCCGGCATTGGAGGATGCCTTTGAAAGATTGAAGAGTTTCTGTGAACGCCATTCCATTATAGGTGAAGCAGCTTCACTCAAAGACGTCAATGGCGTCAACTAAAGGGTCAATATATATCTTTGCTTAAGTCTTATATATATGCTATAATAATAAATGCGTGTTTTATTGATTTGAGATAAATCATGAACACTTTCGTATTTGTAACAAATAAATTTGGTGTACTTATCATCATCAATCGTGTAATGTTTTCTCATACTTTGCAATGTTTTTTGTACTTAAAATGATAAAATGTCTTTCACAAAAAAAAATGATAAAATGAATAAATTTCAATTTCTTTTCATTTTTAAATAGCTTGGACTTTGGTGTGATTGTGAAGATGCCATTATAGTTTATTATTCTCTTATATATTTCAAAATCATGGGCCGGCCTTATAGCTCAAAAGCATGTTGAATCGGATTCGGACTGAATAATTATAGATCATTTCCTAACCCAAACCAAACGGCGTAGACCGGATCTTATAGGCTGAGCAACTAAAAATTAAAGAAAAACATAAAAACTCGGAATATGAAAATCAGTTGAACATATGTGACATATGTCCAAAAAGGAAAAAATCACTTCAGAAAAAAATAAATATTCTTGATCTAAAATTTCGCAACAATATTTTAGTTGAATAAAGACGTAGACCATTAAAGCACAGACACCTACCAAAATATGTTCTAACTTTCATAAAAAAGTAGAAAAATTACTCTCTTTTTTTACAAGAATTTTTTGTCCCATTCTGCTAAATAAACACCAAGTGGAATAATCAGAGCCAAGAAGTTAGAAGCTTCCCACACTAAAATCAACTAATTCCATTTTCCTTTCTCAAGTCAATAGTCAAACACCAATCGGTCTTTTCGACAATTTTAGATGAGTCCCTTGTAACTAGTAGGTTTCGACATGAAGCGGATATCCTGAAAAAATTTGGTATTCGCAATCCGCGATCCGCTCCATTTTAATTGGATATTTGATTTTATGATCCGCTTCGATTCGATAACTTTCAGATATTCGGAAATTCGGATATCCGCGGATCCGGAATTTTTTAGGTATCCGCGGATATCCGATCCGATCCATTAAAAATCATATATTCGGATTTTTTAGGTATCCGCGGATATCCGATCCGATTCGTTAAAAATATAATTTAATTATTATTTATTTATTTGTTATTTAATCATAATAAAAATTAAATATTTAGTGAAAATGAGTGGGTCCCAATATTATTCCTCGCGGTTGTATATCTATAATAACAAAAAAAAATAACTAATCATATACATTAGACATATATGTAACTTTATATATATGACATATATCTATAATACTGATCGGAGCGGATATCAGTCTTTTCTTAAATAATATTTGCGATTTGCTTCGTTTTTAACGGATATCACATTTTAGTATTTATTTTGCTACAAAACTTTACGGATATTTGAATTTTTCGGTTCAGATCAAAGCGAATAGCGTATCGAAGCGGATTTAACGGATTTTTTGTCCAGCCCTAGTAACTAGGAGACATATTTAATAGATTTATGGGCCTAACTGGTGACATAATATATGAGGAATGTAGAGGAATTGCAGGAAAGCCACTACCAGTTGCAATTTGTGGAATTGGGAGGAATACAGAAGAAGTGGCAAAATTAAGAGTTTTTTGTTTGTCCTTTTTTTTTTGGAAACACTTTTGTACAAAACATTAGTTTTTTTTTTTTTAAGCAATATGATGAAATCAATTTGTAAAAGACACATGATTGAGAAAAAATGGTAAATAAAATAGATGTTGTTTGATAAATTGCTAATATTATAAATAAATAAAACTTGTACGTTTTATTAATTTGAATGATAAATAATAAAAATAGAGTTATTGATGAAATAAGTTAGGTTTAGGAGATAATTCAAAAAAAAATTAATTTTTTTGTAAAATTTAATAAACATAAATATTTAATTTCAAAAAACATTCTTTAATTAATATTTTCATAAGTTTAATTAATTAATTTATTTCCAAAAATTCCGTCAGATTCTGCTGTTACCATTTAAATTCAAAATTATTCCGTCAGATTCCGTACAAAATCACCAAAAATCCAACCATAATCTGTAATTCAGCCAAATTCCGCTGCTACCATTTAGACCCCATATATCATCGCATATCCCTCCTTATCTAAATTCCAAAACTGATTGTTTAACTTGAAATGATAAAAATTAGCTATGTTAATTTTGTCTATGTTGGCCTCCGATAATCGAATTGGTTACTTGACCCCGAATTTTAATGAATCTTATGTGTTAACAAAAAAAGAAAAATACAAATTACTTTATCCATTCAGCCAAATAAACATCACATCAAAGATTTACTAGTTTACAATTTAGAATCTTCTTAACACTAAAATCAACTCCTCCCACTTTACATTCCGGTTTACAAGTCAATAGTCAACGTAATTATTTTCCAGGCAAACGCGTTCCGGAACTTCAAATCTCCATCACAAATGAAATAATCTTATATAATAACATATTTGTAAATAAACTATATTGTTAAATTTAAACCTCTAAAGAAATTTGAGCTTGCCCATGGCTGAGTCTAACGAGGATCAAGCTAAGCCTTTCGCCGCACTTTCTCTCACTACCCTAAGCGACTACCAACCCAACGAAGATCATTACCGAACCAAACACGTTCAGTCACAGACCAAACTCATCTTATGCGGTTTTATCGCATCTCTAGCTCTGCTCGTCGCAGTCACCTTCATCGTCCTCTCCCTCACGGTTGGCCATCTCCGTAACCCAAAGCTCACCGTCGATTCCATATCCTTCGTCCAACCTTTGGATTTCGTCAACGGTAAAGTCAACTCGAACCAAAACGCTACGGTCTCAGTGATGATCTCCTTACGTAATCCCAATGCAGCATCATTTAGAGTGAGAGACGCTACGGTTACCAATTACTACGGTGAATTGGTGGTGGTTGGGGAAAGCATTAGAAGAAGTGAAACTATTCCACGGAAAGTTCCAGCGAAACGGACGGTTAAGATAAATCTGACGGCTGAGATTGTTACAACGAAGCTACTAGCCTCTGTTCCAGGTTTAATGGAGGATTTAAACGGCAAAGGAGTGGATTTGAGAAGCAGTGTTGTAGTTAGTGGTAAAGTGAAGATAATGAAGATTTTCAAGAGATCTGTTCATCTTAAAACGGATTGTTCCATGAAGATGACGAACAATTCCTCAAAGCTTACGTTTCAGGACATGAAATGCCACAAACAACATGTCTAAATCTAAAAGGATCAATTTTGTTTGCATTTCTGTGTGTACTTTATAGATAGATGTCTGTAAATAAAATCATCCAAGTGGAAATTGAAAAAATGCATTTTGTAGAATCAAAAGATAAGAATATTTTGCCGGAAACTAGAGTTCTCCGGCCACACTAATAACACAAGAAAAACTCCATCCTAAAGGATCTCGAGTCCTAAAAAGATCGATCCATAAATTTTTCATCAACGTTTGAAAAAAAAAACAAGTATGAGCAACATTTGGTTTGCACCGGAAATTGCAGTTAATATGACTCACCGGTTTTATTTCTTTTGCTGGTCAGTGACACGTCCTCCAGCGATCTTAACAACGGGTTCGTCTTTCGGCCTTATAAGCTTTAGCGCCGGATGAACCTTGAGGTCTCCCGTTACTAGCTTTTGCCCAACGTCCAATTGGCTGAGATCTACTTCTATATATGGTGGAATAATCTCTGCTGGGCATAGGAACTTTACCGTTCTCTTGATTGTATTCAGAGATGCTCCTGCAAATAGATTAAGAAATGATGATCTATATTGAAATCTAACAAGATAATAGTATACAAGAAACTCGATGTCATGATCTAGAAACTATACAAGAAAGTCGATGCTATGATCTAGAAAATTGGGTAGAAACTAATAATGATATGAAACTTCAAGATCCTAGAAAAAGGTAGCTGTGAAAATGCCAAAGACAGTGTTTGAATACACCTTTGGATTCAGATACAAGCCACTAAAAAAACAATTGCATGTGCTGTGTCGAAACTGGGGTCAATTCTATACCAACATAGATCACTCAAACCGGAAATCATCATGGATTTCTCACGACTCAATAACAGTTTCGTAAGACATCAAACATAAGGCCATTGCCGATGAAGTGAATAAAGTGATGATTACATGTCATCGCTAAAGCTTAGCTCGGTCTGTCCAAGCAAGGGTAACTCAAAACCAAGGATAACAAAACTTCTCTACAGACTAGAAGCTCAATGAAACAACAATCAAGTCAATTACGTGTGACCTAACTAACTACTTCAGAACTCATAGTATTACTACTACTATTAGCATATCTACTCCAGCATATAGGACTCAATTATTATCTGTTCCCTAGAACAAGAAGTTAAAAAAGCCGATCTTTGATCACTCCGGTGCACCTAAGACTTCTTTGCCCTCTGATTCTATGATTCATTCAAGAGAAAGGGGTAACTTGTGGTAAGAATAGTGATTCCTGTGCAGACACACCACATGTGGACTCTCCTCAGCCCTAGGATTCGATGATCCGTTTTTTATTTTCTTCGCTGATTACTCTCAATGAAAGTTCCTAGAATAACAAAAAGCTTCTCTCTTGGAAGAAAAATACCTTTCTTTAATCCAGGAGAAACATCATCTCCTATGAACACAAGAGGGATATCCACCTTCAACAAAGCACCTGGAGGCGCTCTTATGAATGTCACATTCAGTGGAGCATCGGTTCCTGAGTGCAAATGAATCTGAAAACATTTCATACCATAGAGTTTCTGATTAGCTAATAGTTATAACCCAAATCTAAATCAAGGACTAAGGTAAGTGATGATTCAGGGTTTAATGTAAAGCAAAGCTGCAAAACCAAATCAAATCAGAACATATGAAAATATGCAATGTGCAATACCAAAAATCACTTATGATCTAAAACAATCATACTCAACATCAAAAATCACTTTCGATAGTGAGAAAAAAGGGATTTTACCGATCTGGGCAAAGCCCGGACTTTCTCAACAACTTCATCGGAGCCTATCTCAGCTCTGACCTCGACATCGAAGAGCCTAGAGAGGAAAAAAGAGTATCCCAGATGATTCACAAGCTTCCTGATCTGATTCGTCTGAACAGAGACAAGCCTCTTGTTTCCTCCGTGTTGTCCATCTTCCTGTTCGAATATAATCGAAGGAACTCGACCGGCTTTACGCTCTTTCGCCGAGATGTTCTTGCCGGAATTAGACCTTGGAACGGCCAGGATCGTCTCTGCGTGCTTTGGATCGGGTCGAGGGAATCCAGGGAGGTAAGTTAATTGGGTTTCTTCAATCTGCTCGAGAGCTAAAGCGGTCGCCGCCGGAGAGAATAGCCGGAGATTTTGTAGGGTTTTGGGTAGTGTTGATGCACGACGGAGCAACATTGTTACTTACCAGAGAGAGAGAGAAAGAAAGAGAGTGGGTTTAGGAGCTTGCGTTACAGAAATGTGAGGGGTTTCTGTAACGAAACGTTGTCGTTTTTGGATTTATAATGGGCCTCGTTTTTTGTTTCGTGGGCTTATTAATGGGCCTAAACTTAACTCTTAACATTTGAAGGGAACAAAATCTCAACGACAATCAAACCTGATGGCATCCAACGGATATTCCATCAAGATGTTCTTTAAATCCATCGACCAGTTTTTGTTAATGACCATTTTACCCTCAACAACATGTATCAAACGGTTTTAATTGGAGTGAACCAAACCTGACCACTACATTTGGTTTGGATTGTGATATGTATATTTTGTATCTTTCGTTTTATTTCTTTTCAATTCCTTTATATTGTAAAATCGAATAAGTTTTGGGAAACCAGAACCAAACTATTAATTCAGTTTTGAGTCACAAAAAAAAAACTTGAACCGGTCGGTACACCTTATAAGGGTAAAATCGTCCGGACAAAAAATATATAGCCTCCATCACGAATTTATAAGCTCGTCTTCCTCTCTTCTCTTGACCCCAAAAAAAAAAAAACCCTTCTCTCACGTTTCAGTACCTAATTGTTTGCTACTATTTTCGTTAAAACCATTTTCTTCTTGCTATTAATTACCCTATCATGTTACTATTATTCAGATTTAGCATTTATATTCTAAGGATTTTTTTTTACGTTGATAAAAAAACACCCAGGGAGATTCTAGAAGATTCTACTTTTTCACTTCGTCTTCCATGTGCAAAGGTAATTTGTCTGGTTTTTCATAAAGCTCCCTCAAATCGGAAAAAAAAAAGAAGTTAAATCGGTCGGAGGATTTTTCGGTATGCAATTATGGTTTAGTTATGATTCCGGTTTATTATGATCGATCATCTTTTGGGCCCATGAGAAAAACTAGTATTGGGCTGGATTATAGATTAAGTCCATCATTTTGTGCTCTGTTGGGCTCCCCTCTTGTCACTCCTCTCTACTTTTTTTTAATAATAATTACGATAAAGTATCTCATTATTATATAACAACACAGTACTGTTTATAATTACTTAATATTATTATTATAATAATAATTTTGTTTTGTTGTCAAAATAAAAAAATTAATTTTTTTTTTGATTGACGCAGACCGAAAGACCGTGACTCATGATGTACGAATGGCTGAATATTCTCCACGTGTCGTGCACTCAGGAATTCGAATGTACAACAATCTTGTTTCAGCCGCGCGACACCTGAACATTACCCAACTTAACGCTTAAATCTCGCCACGTAACGTCCCCTCATGACGGCAGCCGTTAACTCTGACGGCGATTCCCTTTTTGAAATGTTTATGTTCACAACTTCACATCTCTTTCCTCTTTGGCTTTTTCTTTTTCGGTTTTTGCTCTGGTTAAGTAACGAACCTCTTGGTTTGGATCCGAACCAACCAACGGCTCAGATCAAAAAACCATTATTTCAACGCTTGAGATTGAGTTTAGATTTTCTTTCTTCTATTTTAAGCCTTTTTTCGAGATCTTTCTTTCTCCTCTCAGAAATCGAAAACTGTGAGAAAAAAGCAGCTAAAATACTGTGTTCTTGTTTGTTCGATCGAAACGAGAAATCTAAGATCTGCGTGAAAATCGATCGGAAACTATGGCGGAAGAACATAAGCACGAGGAATCTGTGATCGCTTCGGAGCCTGCTGTGGAGGTTGCGGAGAGGGAATCGTTGATGGACAAGATATCGGAGAAGATCCATCACGGTGGTGATTCTTCGTCATCTTCGTCTTCTGATGACGAGGACGAGAAGAAGAAGAAGTCGTCTTCCTCTCCGTCTTCCATGAAATCGAAGGTTTACCGCTTGTTCGGTAGGGAGAAGCCTGTGCATAAGGTTCTCGGCGGTGGAAAGCGTATGTTTTCTCCGATCTGGGTTTGATTTGCATCTGTTTTTTTTAATACGATTTCGTTGTGATATGGCTTGATCTGTTTTCTTATGTGTTTGGTTTTGGCCTATCGTTTCATCTTCATGTCTCATTTTGGGGGAATCTGTAGGTTTTCTTAAGACGGTGGTTTACTTTCATGACGATGTGGGTGTTGAATCTGGATCGACCATCGTGACCCTTTGATTTTTGGGATTTTTGTTGATCTGGATCGACCATCGTTTTGATCATAGAAAATGGGTTTTTATTGCATTTAGGAAACTTTGATTAATCATCTGGCTCAGTTGAATATGATGATGTAGTTTGTGTATCAAGTTCCATGTTTTCTAGTGTGATTGATTCAATGGATAGTATATGTAATGTTTGCGTAACTTGATTCTTCCTATTTTGCAGCGGCTGATATATTCATGTGGAAGAACAAGAAGATGTCTGGTGGTGTACTTGGTGGTGCTACAGCCGCCTGGGTTGTCTTTGAATTGATGGAATACCACCTTCTCACTTTGCTCTGCCATGTGATGATTGTTGTTCTTGCTGTGCTGTTTCTATGGTCTAATGCCACTATGTTCATTAACAAGTAAGTTAAATGACCAATCTAATGAATGTAAATTTTGGTCTGGGATGCTTTGCATGCGTCTCAGGGCTCGATATCATTCACACATTGTTGACAAACTGATTCTCTTTTCAGGTCCCCACCAAAGATTCCCGAAGTTCATATCCCTGAAGAGCCTCTTCTTCAGCTTGCGTCTGGGCTCAGAATCGAGATCAACCGTGGCTTCTCTTCGCTTCGTGACATTGCATCTGGAAGGGATCTCAAGAAATTCCTCACTGTAAGTTCAACTGCGCTGAGTAGGAATGGGGACTTGTGCTTTCTATGTTTATTCTGGTCTTTGACAACAATGTACAACTATTGTATTGAACAGGCTATTGCCGGGTTGTGGGTTCTGTCAATCTTGGGCGGCTGCTTCAATTTCTTGACATTGGCATACATAGGTAATGCTTAATCATCCATATCATGTATTGTTTTCCTTCTCTTATCTCACTGATCCCTGATGACGAAACCTTATCTGCTGCAACAGCTCTTGTCCTGCTCTTCACGGTTCCTCTTGTCTACGACAAGTATGAAGACAAAATCGACCCATTAGGTGAGAAAGCAATGATCGAGATCAAGAAGCAGTACGCAGTGTTGGACGAGAAGGTGTTAAGCAAGATCCCACTGGGCCCGTTGAAGAACAAGAAGAGAGATTAGGTTTTTTACAAAGAGGTTATTCGTCGATAGCAAAAGGGTGTTGTGAAATGGTATCGAAGTTTATGTGTTAGATCTTTTAATATGTTATTTTGTTTCGGGCGGTTTTTTTTTAGGTGGCTCTTTCGGTTATGTGAATGAAGTTGGGATTTCCCTTGACTGATACTACTTATGCTTTGTTTTGTGGTTTATGTCATTGTTGGTGAGCGTGGAGGGATAAAAGTAGTACTGGTTGGTTCTCTCTCTAAGCCTCTATATAACTTAAGAATTTCGAGGTGTTCTAATTTTGCAGTCTCGTTTTTAAGTTTCTTAATGTCGTTTGATGGAAGTTGAAATAGTTGTTTTTCGATGTTCTCCTCTTTCGAGTCGAAAGGATCAAAACTTAGTCCAATCTTTCATGAGGAGGATTTTGGTGGATAACGTATTTCGTACTATTTAGTTGTCTTTAAATAATACTAATCGGAGTGTTAAGCATAAGTCAGGGTGGCCGAGTGGTCTAAGGCGCCAGACTCAAGTTCTGGTCCTCGTAAGAGGGCGTGGGTTCAAATCCCACTTCTGACAAAAATTTTAATTTATTTTTAGTCAATTTAATAAAGAAATCACCACTGCAGCGTTTCAATTTGTCTTTACATTTCGCCTTTTTTCTACATTGAATGAGATTTGATTACCAATTTTGTATGAAACCTAACCAAGTCGAAGTTACCAAGAAATAAAATAGGAAGCTGTGTAAACAACACTTATTACAAAAAAACACATGATTTCACCATATCCAAATTTATGAAACTTGAATAACCACAACAAAACAAAAAACCTCAGAAATTTGAGTAACATAAACTCTTTTAAACTCACTTACAAGTAATAGTTCATACCAACCTTAATCAAACAAATGTGAGGAATATTCAACATCACGCCTGGGCTCCGGCAATTCTTCCTCAAGAACGAGTAAGCCACGTTTACCACCAGCCGTTTCACAAACACTGAGTTCCGCTTCGCTTTCACGTGACCGTGCCCGACAATGTAAGCCACTTCCGCGTCCTTAGCGTTCACCAGATCAAACAGCTCCTCCTTCACCTGCGGTTGCCTAAACTTAGTGTCCATTGGTCTGAACTGAAACATCCTTCTCATGCTCAGCCTCGGAAGCTCTTGCTCATACTCTGCTCTTAGTCTAAGCAGCACCGGTGATTTGCTGTTTGTTACTGTTGTCTGTGATCTCGAGCTGCCTGCGATGTTGGCCTCTGATATAGACCGAGACAGCCTTGTCCCAAACTTGTTTGAGGCTTTCACAACGGCAAGCCGACCGTCGATGGAACGGTCAGTGTTTGAGCCGCCGTAGCCTTCGGATTCTAGCTGGATAAACTCAGCGATGCTCATCACGAGCTCATCTTCAAAGTCGTCTCCATCTTTGTTCACGTCTTTGTAGCCGGCTCGGATAATGCATCGGTACATCCTGTATGTTTTCGGTCCAATCCGGCCGATAAGGTACCGTTCTTTCTGCGGTACATACGGGATAGGTACAGTTTTGCAGCAGACAAAGACGACAACTTGGTAGAACGCCGGTAAGTTTGTTAGAAAGTGAGTGAACGTGGCAGGAACGCCGCTGGCGAGCTCAGTATAGATTAGACCCATCCCGGGGACTTTGATAATCCCGAGGCTCGGACCGAGGTTTAGGATTGATTTCATTGGGACCTTGTTGTGCTGGTCACATAGGTACTTCTTTCTGCTGCCGTAGTGCCATACGTATGTGATGAAGGTGAAGAAGAGGGAAAGGACGAGAGTGATCCAGCCTCCTTTAGGGATTTTGACTAAGGATGATGCAACAAAGACGAGTTCTATGGTCCCGAAGAAGAGGATGAAGAGGACGGAGAAGACGATATGACGGTTCCAGACAAAGTTGATGATGAGAGGCATCAACCAAGTTGTCACAAAGGCTAGAGTCATGCAGGCGAGCCCTGGAGAACAAAAGATTAATTAGGATAATGATAAAAGGTGAAATTTTGAGTTTGATGGAAGGTTAAGCCCTTACCAAAAGCGAAAGCTATGTGTCGAGTGTCTTGGAAACAAATAGTGACAGCGAGAGTGAGGATCATGACAACCCAATTGATCTCAGGGATGTAGATTTGGCCTAGGACCCATCTTGGTTTGTGAACAATCTTCACGCGCGGGAAGCATCCCAATGCGTAGCATTGTTTGACAATCGAGAACGTGGCAAATATGACTGCTTGGCTTGCAACCATTGCAGCCAGCATAGCCATCATGAGAACCGGCCAGAAAAATGGATCTGAAGAACAAGAGCAAAACACATATGACCATATGACAAACTACACCGCAAAGAGGAGCGTATGAATGACTTGTCATATCACTTGCAGAAAATAATAAACCAGGAACTTTGGATCTAAAGATGCACCATGGATAAAACCCACCACTAAAACATCCCAAAAAGGCTCAGGTTCATTCATTTGAGAAATTGTTTTACTTTTGGGACTTGTAGTGGAACTATCCAAAATTGGAGGGATTCATAGAGGTTGCAAGGAGTAGAGGGAAAAGATGTGAAATGGAGATTCACCAAATGATTACCTGGAATGGAGGCATAAAAGCTAGTAGGTAGAGCAGAAAAATTCTTCGATAAAAACGCAGCTTGACCCATGTATTGAAGCACCAGACACGGGTAAACAACACAACAGAACGCAAACTGCATAGAACCATAAGATTGCAAAATGTTATTGTTTCTTCATCTTCATTGGCCAACAATGAGACTGTAAAATACCTATAACAATTACCAGATTTTGATAGTGTTTCATATCATAGTTTTTCTTATTCCTTAGGTCAAGATAAAGTCCCTAATATGTCCAATTGCTTATGGATTGTTTAGCAACAAAAATTCTTCTAGTAACTGGACGATGCAATTCCTAAATCACTGCTGGAAAAAGTCTCTCCAAGAGGTTTCTG
This sequence comes from Pseudoturritis turrita, assembly GCA_900406555.1. Lineage (NCBI taxonomy): Eukaryota > Viridiplantae > Streptophyta > Magnoliopsida > Brassicales > Brassicaceae > Pseudoturritis > Pseudoturritis turrita. The sequence goes on along the minus strand of OVBL01000229.1, from coordinate 683,443 downwards.
CTAGATGATGTAAGGAACCAAATAAGCTGCTTAACATACCCTTATAGATGTAGCTGTAAATTGGCCAAGTTCAGCAAATATAGCCTCCGTTCCTGAAGTTAGACAAATTGCCGAGATGAAACATAATATAGCATAAACACTTGTTGAGTCTATTTCCAGAACATAAATGAGCATATTACCTGTGATGCATAAAAGAATGCCTCCAAGGGATAACCATCCATCTTTTCCCGTGTCTCTAAAGAATATGTAGATATAGTAGGGAGACAAAGCTTTGTATACGCTGGGGTTCCAAGTCACAATATTGTACAGACCAACAGTTGCAATTGACAACAACCACAAAATCATTATAGGTGCAAATAAAAAGGCAACTTTATTTGTGCCACGGTGCTGCAGAACGAAAAGTCCAACCAGCAAAGCGCATGCTATCATGACCACAGTACCTAAGCAAGCAACACATTGGTAAAGAAATATAAATAAGAGTGAAGAAATGTGTAAACGCATATAAACCAGATACATAAGTACGGAAGATAATAGCAAACATTACTTACTGTGCTTCAGACTTGTTTTGGCTGCAAGGCCATCAATAGACGAAGAGACTACAAAAGAGGAAAATGTCAGAGGCTAAACCACAGAAAAGATTAAAAAATGGTAACATACTATATGACCAGACAGAAGCGAAACAAATGGCTGCGCGATTACCTGAAATTGCTGGTGTAAGGACACCGATGGTAATTACCATGGAAGTTCCTACCAAGACTAAGACAAGCAAAGCTGTTTTTGATCTTTTATTTCGTTCTATAAGGCTTTTGAAAGCAGAACTAGGCAAATTTCTACTTGCATCTCCAGGACCATAGTATGTAGAGATTTCCTCATCAGCCGCTTGCTGATTCGGAAGCAAAGAAAATCTTGCGTGTCTACAGAGCAAAGCATACAAAGCAAAGATCCCTCCTGCAAACAGAAAATCCAACATTTTACACCCTAACCTATGTACGAAAAGAGAAAAAATGGAGATTCAAGTAACAACCGCTGCTCATACCTTCACCATTGTCATCTGCACTTAATACAAAAACCATGTACTTGATGAGTGAGAGGAGAGTTATGGTCCAAAATATCAAAGAAAACGCGCCAAATATTGTATCTTCTGTTTGGTGATGTCTCAATCCTCCGTAGAATGTACATTTATACACGTAGAGAGGAGAAATACTCAAATCTCCAAAGACTAGGCCAAAACTCTGATATGCTAAAAGGAGGACCTGGTTACACCTGTTTCTCCTATCAGCCTGGTTCACGACAAGACACAACACCACACTTATTGGTGACAATTACACACAAACACATACACAGATGTTGGCGAACATTTACATTAGGATTAGGTTATCAATCATAAGCCATTCGAACACCATGAATCTATCGCAAGAGGCCTAAACTTGGATACGAAGACTGCAAATCAAATTTCGATACACTGATTGAAAAAATTCGAATCAAGAGGTAAGAAATTCAATGAATATCGAGGAGGTATCGGATTTGTCTCACCACGTTACATTGACATCACAGTACAACAAGGCAGGAGAGGAAGCTAGGGTTTAAGATTGAAGACGATTCAGCTATACGCAGGAAATGGATGACAAACATACCATGGTTTTTCAGCCGCCGGCGAGTAAGATGACCGATCAGAGAAAACACATCGGAGACTGAATCGGAATCGAATCTAGAGGAAGCAAAAAAAAAAAAAAAATCGATTTCGATCCAAAGCTCGCGGTCCTTCTTCTTCTTCTTCTTCGTTGAGTTGTGTGTATTCGTTTTTGTTTTCTTCCTTTTAGTTAAATCCGATTTTCTTATCAGAAAATGTCATCAAACATGACATTATATTATTAGTATATATCATCGTGTGTAGATTTTCGACCCTTTATTTATTATTTATCCAATAGTATTTCTTGAAATTGATTGCTTATTGTTTTCAAGGATTATGATTATAATTCTAAGTGGATCATCATGCAATAATAATCTCAAACGATGGACCTGAAAATAATTATATAGTTAAAAAACTCTCATGAAACAAATCTGCAAATGGGTTTTTTTTAATCCAATGTTGTTATAAAGAGATTTTGCAGGAAACCAAATAATTTATTTGGTAACAATAAAAAGAAAACACAAAGCTAATAAGTAAAGTGAGAACCAAACCCAAACAAACAACATCAAAAGATCTCTCTCGTCGTGAGAGAAAGATTGAAACAGTTTTACATATTGCATCTGCGTCGGTTTGTCACCAATTCTGGATTTCCCTTCTTCATCATCGCTACGAATTCTTCGTAGTTGATTTTCCCATCCTAGAGATTCGAATACAGAGTGTTAAGAACAACAAATGATAATAAAGTCTATGCATAATCGATATGTGAATGAATGAGACCAAACTAAAAGATTTAATGTATACATACACGATCGGTATCTACTTCAGCGATGATCTCTTTGATGGATTTATCATCACCCATGTTGTATTTCTTCATGGCTTGCTCTAGTTCTTCCATTGTTATGTAGCTAATAACACAAATCAAGATCAAAGAGTGAGACTTTATAGCTAGTTTAAAGAGGGAAAGAGAAGTAAAGAATAATGTTTTACCCGCTGTTGTCCTTGTCGAAGTACTGGAAAGCGGTGTACAAGTGATCCTCACGTTCGATTCTGTTCATATGCATTGTGGCTGATATAAACTCCAAGTAATCAATTGATCCATCTCCATCCATATCAGCCTAAAGGAAACAATAATTTTTAACCTTTTCTCAGTTTTGGTTTTTTTGCAAGGGGGAAACACAGATTCAGACATCAAAGTAGCGGGTTTAGAGACTTACGGCTTCCATTAACTGTTTTATTTCAGCCTCGGAGATCTTAGAACCAAGTTTTGGGAGACCAGTTCTCAATTCTTCCAAGGTGACTATTCCGTTGTTATCAGTGTCTAGAGATTTGAACATCTCTTTAAGACCAATGATTTCTTCTTCAGAAAGGTTCTCCGCGATAACCTAAGATGCAAAAGCGGAGATTGGCTTTAGAACAAGAAGACAACATAGGTTATAACGGCGATGGTAAGACGGTTTCAATTAGTGTTCTTATATTACCTTCAGGGCCATTTTTTTGAGTTTGTTCATCGCTCGGAATTGTTTCATCCTGGACAACACAGCAATGTCAAGCGGTTTGTCTGATGCCTCCCCGTCTTCTCTAATCCATGGATGATCTGCGTATGTATAAATAATGGATTAAAACACAAAGTGTTTTCAATAATTTTATTCATCAAAACATGTTGTGAAGGGATCTTACTTAGCACTTCAGCAGCTGAAAGCCGGTCTTTGGGATCATATTTTAACATTTTCCTCACAAGATCTTTGGCAACAGGTGATACTGCTGGCCACGGTTCAGCTGAAAAATCAAGATTTCCTTGAAGAATGGCATCAAAGATCCCCGCTTCATTTTCTACGCAATAGAAAACAAAGGATTACCAAACCATTTTAGACCGTGAAAACAGTATTCTCTTTCTAAATCCTATCAAGGCAAATACCTCCCCAAAAAGGCGGGACACCACTGAGAAGGATGAACAGAATCACACCGGCACTCCAGATATCAGCTTCTGGTCCATAGTTTCGGCGTAAAACTTCTGGGGCAACATAGTATGCACTTCCAACAAGATCCTTAAACATATCTCCTGCATTTATCGATCAATTCCATCACGGGATAGATAGACTATGGATGCAGAAATTACAGCACAAATGAAGTAGTAAATTGCGGTATCAAATGGGATATAGCCTCGAGCCAGCTCTAACCTGACTTGAAGAAGACTGAGAGGCCAAAGTCTGTAGCTTTCAATGGGGAGTTCTCATCTTTATTCAGAAAGAGAAAGTTTTCGGGCTTCAAGTCTCGGTGCATTACACCCATAGAATGGCAACTATGCACAACCATCACCATCTGCCTGCACAAATCCGCAGCAGCTCTCTCTGAGTAATGACCTTTCGCTATGATCCTATCGAAAAGTTCCCCTCCCTCACACAGCTCCATCACCAGATTCACCGAGTGTCTGTCCTCGTAGGCTCCCTTCAAGTCCACAATGTTCCTACGAAACCACGCAACAACTTGGGAACTCAGGTAAATATGCAAAAAGAGAAATCACACACTGCAAAGACAATTGGTCCTGCAGACAAAGAGTACTCGAGCTACATTTAGACACCTAATCTCGGGTCAAAAGACGATTAAATTGGAAACATTTGGTGATTAATTCAATAGTTTAACATAATACCACCAACTAGTTTAACATTTTGATGCAAACTGCTCACTAAATATGGAAAACGAAGACCCTTTCTTGAGACATTGCAGATGAATAGCAGCATTGGTTCTACAGTAACATTCATCAATCCAACATATAATCTCATTACTATTAGTTAGAGACCAAAACATATCGAAACGCAAGGTGAAGGGGAACAAAACGCCATTTCGGAAAAATCTTGAAGTAAGCATAATTTTTTTACCGGTGACCGCTGAGATGGTGCATAATCTGGACTTCACGGCGGACATCTTCAATGTCGTCACGGTGGACGAGGCGGCGCGTGGGGATTGACTTGCAGGCGAAAGGTTTCTTGGTCTCTTTGTGAGTGACGAGGTAGGTAACGCCGAACTGGCCACGACCTAGCTCACGACCGAACTCGTAGGTCCCCCGGACATTCTCCATCGGACGGCCTAAGATCCGACCAATCTGTATCTGTTGATCAGATGTGGTTGAGCCTGAGGAGGATTTGACGGTTCTGGAGTCTGAGGATTTGACGGTCCCGGAACCGGAGGATCCGCGGCGTTCTCCGGCATGATGGATAATGTTGCCGGAGGAAGAGGAAGACGACGGTGGCGGATCGGAGGATTTGGACTTGCTGTGTCTATGTCCCATTGTTTTCTCTTAGTCAAAAAGTCAATCGAGAGAGAGAAGATCTCTTCGTGTCTTATGATCTTTTTATGTCCGAAGATCGAACACGGGAAAATGGAGACCACGTGGCATGTTTTCATTTGCGAATATAGCTGGAACATAGTAAATTATAGAACGACGAAGAGTTTTGCCGAATTGGAAAATAAATTAATGAATGAGAAAAATATAAATCTTTTGCATTTAAATGTAATCACACGGCCAATTCAACTGTATTGCAATTTGAAAATTAAATACCAAGATTATTAGCATTTAACAACTCGGGGGAAAAAAATCCAGTGATTGACAAATCAGTGATACCATTTCGTATGTACAGGGAAACATTGGAAAGAAAGACATGGATTCCAAAACAACGAAATGGGATTATTTGGTAAATACAACGAAAGAAAGACTTTTCATTAACCCGGGAAATACGAAAATATATGGGGTACTTTAATAAATATCCAAAAGATGGGGTGATTTAGTAAATACAAAATGATATGCGGTTATTTGGTAAATTGAGAAAGATCTGAGGTTTTTTGTAAATAGCAAAAGATCTGGGGTAGTTTAGTAAATATCTAAAGATATGGGGTAATTTTGCGAACACCAAAAATTCTGGAGTTATTTGGTAATTGAGAAAGATATGAGGTAATTTTGTAAAAACCCAAAATATGGGTCTTTTTATAAATACGTAAAGAAATGGGCACTTCTGTAAATATACGAAGATATGGCGTTATTTGATAAATTCAAAAGGTATGGTGCTATTTGGTAAATACAAAAAAATCCGGGTTATTTCGTAAATACAAAAATATGAGGTACTTCATTATGGCCATGAATGGTTATAGTTTTAGAATAGTTTTTGGTTTTGAGTTCTTTGGTTTTTAGATTTTGAATTTAAAATAGTCAAATTTTCAAAAAGCTAATTTTCCTAAATTTTAGAAAAACTATTTTTCGAAAATTTTGATTGGATCAAAAATGGATTTTGTGAAAAACTAAACTAAAAACCCAATCTATAAACTATGAGTAATCAAAAAAGAAATAGAGTAATTCGGTAATAGCAAAAGATCTGTGTATTCTTCAGTTATAAATTAATGAATAAATTAATGAATGAAAGTAAAACTCGCATATATTGTTTTAGATTACAAGGCCAAATTCAATTTATTGCAATTTGAAAATTAAAAACGAAAACTACTAACATTTTTAAACAACTGAGAAAAAAACATGTAATTTACAAATCAAATGTAATCATTTCGCATGTAAACTCTATAAGTTAAAAGATACGGCTCTAGTTTGGCCAGGAGGTTTTGCCCATTACCTCCAATGAGTATATATATACAGACAAACCTGCTCCAAACAAAGACATGAATTTCAAAATAACAACAACAACTGCTATTAAACAGAACCAGAAACTAATGAAAAGAGTCGAGTTTCAGCTTATCTGATAATGGCTTCTTTCATGTTTGGACTTCGTAGCAAAAGTATACTTCAATTCCTCAAATATAGGTTTCTCATACTACGGAATCGAGATCAGCTTCATCGTAGCAAAAGTATACATGTTTTTCTATTGAAAAGTTCTTCCAAGTACAACTCCACTAAATATAATAGCACCAAATCAGAGAGTGTGAGTTTTTCCAAGGCAAATCACATAATGGCTTGAGACAGAAAAAAAAAACTCAAATTGTTACACACTTCTACTACAATCAGCTCGAGATGATAAGTCAGCTGTTCCTATTTGCCATCCTAATTGTCCTGATGCAGTAGCCAATGATGCATAATATTGCCACCTTAAATCATTAGAGCGATAACCCGGAAAAAAAAAGATTGTAAATGAAAATGGGAAATCACTAAAGAACCATTGTAAAGTTTATAACTTAAAGTACCGATATCTGCACCTAGTCCAGAGAGAGAGCAAGAAATACCATGGATGATGTGCCAAATCCAGTTAGCCAAAGCTTTGTATTTTCACCGAATATAAGGGCGGTTGACTTAACACCGACCTTCAAATCATCTTCTTTGTCCTGGATATACACAATGATCAAATTGCATGAGCAAACATAATAATTCCAAGCAAAAAACTCCACAAGAATGAAGTGAATTTATACCTGATGTGCGTAAATAGTATCATAAACAAGGGTCCAGCAGATACCTGAGATATAAAGAGGGAGTACGACAGCTGCATCTATGCTTCCTTTTGAAAAAACAAGAACTATAGAGATATATGATGTAACAGATACTGGCACAGGATGATACAACATATATTGGCACATGGATTCCTCAAGAAAAAATTCAACTAGATTGTCTTTCAATGGTAACTTACAAGTCTACCAAACCAAAGAGCTTACAAGTATCTCCTAGAAAATCTAATCTCTCACAAGTTTCTCAAGACCGTACAAGTCTTGAAAGCTTCTCTCTTGATTTCCTTACAAGAAACCCTAAAACCCTTTTTTCCTCAGAAACTTTGAGCACTACAATGATAAGTTTTTAAAGAGGCTATCGACATCTATTTATACACATAGACTCAAAGCCTTAACGATTTATGTGATATGGACAATTTTTTTTTTTAATGTCACTTTTCCTAAATTCCGTTTAATTTTTTTTTTGTCTTTTAAACAGTTTTCCTTTTTGCTTCTTCAAGTCTTCTTTCCTTTTTGCTTCTTCAAGTCTTCTTTCCTTTTTAATGCTTCATGTTGTCTTTCTTTTTTCAGCATTTGACTTCTAAATAGGTTTGAGCTCCAATCTGACAAATCTCGTGATGTAGGCTTCTGTGATACTTTCTGTGACACCTCATGTGTTTAACTCTGAAATTGCTACATCAACAATCTCCCCTTTTTTGGCTTAGTTTGATTCCAAGCTCTCTGCAAAATTTCAACCCTGCAGTTTCAATCTCCCCCTTTTTAGATTACTCCCCCTTAATCTTAATCATCCTTCTGAGAATTCTTGAATCATTGCCACTGCATTACTTAGACCATTTTCTTCCCTGCTTGGAAGCACAACTAAGGTAAAACACAGCTAAATGTAGCACAGAGCCAATATAATCAAAATCTGTTCCTTCCTCTAGTTACCAACCACATCACCAATCTCCCCCTGCTTGAGCCACAACATAGCCAAATACTTATTGGAAGATCATCTTCGCTCTGCAAACCGAAATTGACATCCCATCGCACCATCATCTTTTCTAACCAAAATTTTATGGAGTTCATTATGCAATTGTGGATTTTAATTGCAGTTTCTGTAACAGTTGCAGTCTCTGTAGTAATTTTAGCCGCTGGCTCTGTAGATGCAACTAAATCTTAGTTTTTTCATCAGAAACAAAAATTAAATCAGGTTCCAAAATTTCTCTTTAAATCCAAAACCAATTCGATTCATATCAGTTTTTCCGATGTTCAGAAGATGATGCAACTGGTTTGTGCCTTTATTAAGCATCCTCATGCTCTTATGTATTTCTTTAAGTTAAACTCTAGCGTGTGCTGCGTTTTTCTCTTGTGATTCATCTTTAAAACTGCTGCAGGTTTTGTTGGATATGAACACTGCATTACGATGAAACTCTTTCTATTATTTTTGAGAATATGATATTTCGTAAAGATCTTTTTTCTTCATCTAGACTTGATTTCTCCAACCGCTCCACCTGAATTTTCTCTGACTCCAAAGTTTGTCTATTTTTTCCAGAAACTTGTAGCAATAAGCTTTGATATGGCCATACTTACCACGGTAAAAGCAACAAGGTTTCCTCTGATTTTGATATGCTTAAGTTTGAAAACTTGTCCTTTCATGATACTGTTCCTCATCGTGAACTTGTCCTCCACTTAAAAATACAGTTTTGTCTTGAAGATTTGATCCTTGATATCCTAAACCTTTGTAGGATTTTTCTGTTCTTCCCATAGTCAAAATTTTGTCTAGCTGTTTTGTTATAGTTATTAGCATATGAATATGTCTGAGTTTTTCATCCAGTTATGTCTGTAATTGCAATGAATTACACTTTTCTTGAGTTAATTCAGCCTCCAAACTTTCGACTAAACTTCTGAGATTAGTTTTTTTCTTTAATAAAGGCAGTATTTTTTTTAGTGACTTTGATCATGATGTCACAAATTTCCTTATATTCGGGCTTCAACTCAACTTCTCTTTCATCATTTGTTGACTCATATTCATATTCTTCCTTCAGCTCAAATTTTTGTTCAGGTTGAAACATCTTCTTCTTCCAGACTATCACTTCCATCAACAAAAGCTACAAAGTTGCTCAGGTCTTCTTCATCACTTCCTTTATTCTCAGAATCACTATCATCTAATTCGATCGATGAACATTTACTTCTAGCCTTTTGATCATCCAAATATTTCATCTGAGTGTGACCAAAACCCATGTACTTAAAACACTTGATATCTTTCTCTTAGATGTTGGACATTCTGTTTTCAGATACCCATATCCTTTACATTCATAAAATGGATAAAAGGAAAAATTCATTTAAAATGTTTAATTGGAAAAGGCACAATAAGATATTTCTCTTCCCCAAAGCCCATAAGCTCAAACCTAAAACTTGTCAAAACCCTAGGGGAGGGATCATTTTGTCGTGAAAGAAAAAAGAGAGAAAGGAAAGGCATAGAGTTTCCACTGCATCGAAGCTCTGCCCATGAGCTACCGTGAACCAGCTGTCGCCGCCTTGTCTGAGAGAGAGAGAGAGAGTGGCCATGACAGAAAGAAGAAGAGAGGGAAAGGTGAAACCCAGTTGCAACCAGCGTTATTGTGGGTCGATTTTTCAGCGAACCATAAGGAGTTAGGAGGCGATCTTCACACCCCTGAACAGATCTCGATTTCTAGTTTTCGTAGCATCTTTGGAATCATGATTCCAAAGTAAGACGCAACCGAAAATCGCGTTTAAAGTTGACCATAAGTCATTAATTTTCTGCAACCAGAAACCAGTCTCAGATTTGTCTATTTTTCAGTTTCGCGGAGCTGTTTTGTGAGATATTTTTCCGTTAACCCAGAAGTCTTCAAATAGAGTTCTTAGTATATCTAGAAAGGTGTTGCTTCAAGGAATCTGTAGCGAGTTTCTGATCTTGAATCCAAGGTAAGGTTCATCCGCAAATCTCTTTTGAAGTCGACCAAAAAGCACTGTTTTCATAACCCAAAATCCTAAGTATATTAATTATGTCTCTAGTTTCAAGTTGGGGATTCTGGAGGAGGATTTTGGCCAGATCTGAGCAAGCACGGCTAGATCGATGATTATTTACGACATAGGACATGTCAGAGAGGCCACAGAGTTTTAATCATCGTCATCGGAGTTGTACTTTGGCCGTGGCGAGCTTTGCTTGTTGCGCAAGAATCATCAGAGTTATTTTTCAGCGAACCAAAGAAAGTTAGATCACGTACAATATGTCACTAGAAAGAGCTTGCTGCAAGGAAAGCATATGGGTTTACAGCATGGCAATCAGAGCTAAGGTGCAACCGTAATTTGCATTGCAAGTTGGTCAACAATCATCTGAATCTGTCACTTTCCAAAAACAGTTTCATTGCAGCTACTTCGAGGATCCATTTGGAGTATCATATGAAGTCAGATCGAGTTGTAATTTCGTGGAGTAGTTCATGGCATTACTATCTTTATAACCAACAGTTATAAAGTGGACGGTTAGTTTTCCTTTTATTCACGTCTCTCCGAGCATGTTTAGTACAATTTTATTTGACGACCAGTCTGATGAGTTGCATTGTTTGGTTGGACAAACAAGCTCGGAATGAGTTCGAACTTTGCAGGCACCTTCTGGACTCGTAGGATGAGTTTGTATCGAAAGAAAAGTGGAGTTGGAGATCAGGAACCCAGTCGAGCAAAGACAATTCCGGACTACAATTTCAGAGTCTCCGGAAGCTTTGTGGTTAAGATGAGGGATTGGGATATGTGGATTCATATTATGCAATGGTCTGATTCTGTGAGTATGTATGATGGGTCTATGGAATAGTGATTGATGTGTTGATTGAGAATCGAGATGTTAAGTTGAGATCATGATCAGATGTAGCATGGTTATGTGGATAGTGATGGTAGTTTTTGTGGGTCTGCAACGGTGCGGTTATGGTAATTACGTTGTAGGATGTGTGTGTTGTTGGACTGAGGGCAAGGACATGGCGATCCCGCTAAAGCCGTAAGCCGGCTGACGAGCCAAAAGTGGCGTACGACCTTTCAAGGTGATGACCAACCCAATGGTCATGGATATGTTTTTGAGATATGTTGATATGTGCTGATGAGTTATGTGATATGTGTGTTGAGGAATTATGTGAAGCATGTTAGGTTGATGTTGTGTTAGATGTTAGGTTGTATGTTGCATGATTATTTTTAGGCTTAATATATTTGTTTACTGAATTATATTGTTGTATAATGTGAATCATGTGGACATGTGTGATCTCTCTCACTGAGTAATTTATTACTCATCCCTCTTTTTTTATTTTCAGTGTTTGCAAGTGTGTTTCTTGTTGTGCAAGTTAAGGCGCGAGACTTAGGGTTCAAAGTGACGGGGATGGGTGTTACAGAATTGCTTCCAATTTTTTTTTTTTTTTGCAACTCAAAAACCTTTGTATTTGACAATTAAACACGAGCACCGTCTAAACCAAACGAATTAGATTTAATCACATGTTGATTCACCACTGGATCGATCCTCAGCATCGAAGCAAAAGGTCTTCGAAAATTTCCTGAATTCGATTAGGTGAATCGGGTCAGATTACACTGTTAAAATTGGAGAATTGAGGAGAAACGGAACAAGAGCAAGTGTTTACCAGAAAAGAGATATGTGAAGTTGTTTGACTCGCTGAAGAACAAGAGAGTTTCGTGGTTGCTAACCCTATGTGCTTCGTGAGGGCGAGAGAGAAAGAAAACATCTGAAATTTTTCAAAAACACGGCTTCTATTTCTACCCGTTATAAGTGGAGTTACTAAAATACCCCTAAGACTAAGATTTCAAATTACCGATTACCGGTTACCAGCAATAGAATAGAAAATTCGCAAGTTTTCGAAACCACGGCTTCTACTTTCTAGACGTTACACCATTAGATTTGTAATTATTAAACTACCCCTGATACTAAAGATTTTTAGGTTACTAATTATTTTGGTTACCGGCGAGAGCATTTACATTTGGAGTTACTAAAATACGCCTCTCTAATCTATACATTAAAAACCGGTTTGTTAGCATATGACTCTCGAGTAACAACGGTTTAAGGTGGTTCTTCCGGTTTTCACTTTGAATTTGATTTCGTAAAGTTTTCCTTTATAATTTTGTTAATCAAGTAATTTTGTTATCTTCCCATAAGAAGAAGGTGAGGTTTTCATATTCACCTCTATATATTCTTGGATATGGTTATATTTTATATTTGTGTGTGTTAAAATGTAATGGATTCATTATCGAAGAAAAACAAATATTTACGAAACGTAATCAGACAAACGACTTGAAAATTGCTATATAGATAAAAATAAAAAAATCAGATGGTCGACGAAATCGTAACTTGTTTGATACGTTGCTATATAGGTGCAAAATGTTGTGCTTGAGGAAAAATAAAATTCCTTATTGTTTTTACTAATTGGAGATTCTAGGCCGAACTCTGTAATGGTTTTAGGATTTTATGCATCCAAATAACTATAAATAAACTATAACTCTTTATAAGGTTCTGTTCTTCCGCTGAACTAAAAATTTCATATTGTGGTTGCAAATATCTAAAAGTTTAAGACATTTTGAAATTATTGGTATTCTTTTTTTTTTTTTTTTGTGTCGGATAATTGTGGACTAAAACGATAAATTCCGGATGATCCTGCGAACATCGATTTAGCTCACTACAGAACACACACAAAAATCTAATATTGGAACTAGAACTACTACAACATCACGAGATTCAATGAAAATAAAAATGGAGATTATATCATAATCATTAAACTTTATGCATTACTGTGAGTTAACTTACTAACAATACCCATAAAACACCTGAAAACTTGAATTCATGGAATCTAATTATCTAAACATCAAAAGATGCAAGTAATATGAGTTGGTAATGTCTCAAAATACGCAACGGGGAAGACTTTTTTACCTGACTGGTCCGAGGGGATTTATTGACTTGGGAATCCAAGGAGAGGCCACTGTAGCTTCGGTATTGAGTAACCATCGATCCAGAAATCATCGATCAGAGGTATTAAATGACATCGAGGAATAAATCAGAAAACTACATCTCTTGCCACATCTTGATGAGGACAGAGTACTATGGAAACTCAAGGACCAGAAGTATTCGACAAGGTTGACAACGAAAGGTATATGGCAGTTGTTAAGGCCTACTCAACCGAGATGTGATTGGTCTCAAGGGGTGTGGTTTAAACATTCAATACCGAAGCATACATTCATTGTCTGGTTGGCTATGCATAATAGATTATCTACGGGTGATAGGATGTCTTATTGGAATATGGGGATGAGAACGGATTGTACTTTCTGTGGACACCAAGTGGAAACGAGAAACCACGTCTTCTTCTTGTGTACTTACTCTACACAAGTCTGGAGCTCCTTGATGTCTAAGCTTCTATCGGATAAATTCTCAACAAATTGGGTGGAGATAGTGATGTTGCTTCACGGTCCACACATGGGAAAAATCAAACTCTTTCTATTTCGATATGCTTTTCAAACAGCGGTATATCTCCTATATATGGACTGAGAGGAACAAACGACGACATGGAGAAACACCATTATTGGTCACTCAACTCATTAAAATGATTGACAAGACGGTGCGGAACCGACTGAGTTCGATTAGAATCTCTGGAGATAATTCATACAATGAAGGGTTGATGGAATGGTTTGCCTCTCAAGCTCGTTAAGGAGACTTGGATTTCTCTATTTCACATGTTCTGGTTTTTCTGAAGCTTTCTTCTATTTGATTAAACTCATTCTAAATTCATTCCAAAGTAGAGTAACATCCATTGTAAAGAAGTTTTTGATTAAATAATATTTTTACATTTGTTAGGGTTTTTTACCGAACTAGTGCTTTGATCTTAGTAACTTTGAGATGAATTAAAGAACTAAAAGACACAAGAAAATTTGATCACCAAATTCCCCGAAGGTACCTCTCGGGTGGGAACCGTTTTCCACAACTTCACTATCAATTAAGGGTTTACACAAACGTTAAATTGCGTTTTCTTTGTGTTTTAGGTACAAAGCACAAAATAAAGCAATAAAGAAGAAGACAACTTGAATCACAACCACAACAAAGAAGACTCGAACTTCTTAATGGTTTCTCTTGGATTCCCTCGTCTCTTCTCTCTTTATCACAATTGCTCTCTTTCTCTTTCTGTGCTCTCTTTGTAACTTCTTTTATCGGATGATCGTTTAGCTTCATAGACGTCTTCTTATATAGCCAAGAGTCTGCTTCTCCTTTTTCCTTTTTCTTAACATGATTTCCTTTTCTATGAAACTGCATTTTTCCTTTTGTAAAAACTTCACCGTCGTTGGAACAAAAAACAAGAGATGGGCCAACAGCATTTGAGTTCAAATGTTTGCTTAAGGAATCAGGCCCAGTATAAAAGAGTTGACTGAAGTCCATATTACTACAACATTCATTAAAAAAAGAGGTAATGTCTCAAAATATGAATTGGAAGTAAAACCGAACAAAGAAAGTTCATTTCAAAACCATAGGATTAAATGATAAGAGACAGATATATTGGGCCTAATTGGGCCAAATCTTTCGTTTGTATACAATTTCATATTAGGTCATTGATAATATCTTGTGCTATGTATCATATATTTATCGAATAAGAAACCTTATTTACCATTTTTAAAAGATTCTTGACATGGTATCAGAGTTTTAACCTAACTTCTACAAGATTTTTGTTTCTCGATCTTGTGATCTCAATTCCGCTACGAGATCTCGTTCTTTAAGATGACGGGTACAAAGCCTTCTCTTGCTACGACGGTGATATAGTCCCATGCTGAAACTCGTCGCACGATTTCACCATATAATCTGACTTCTGGAGATAATCCATGAACCTTGATTTCCAAGCCTTTGTTGTGTGGTCCTAACTACGATGAATGGGCCACCAACCTTTGCTTGGCTCTTAAGGCAAGGACGAAATTTGGTTTCATCGACGGATCTATACCACATCATGTCGAAGATTCTGATGATTTTGAAGATTGGACTGCAAATAATGCTCTTGTGGTCTCTTGGATGAAACTCACCATTGATGAAAGTCTTTCCACCTCGATGTCTCATATCGATGATTCTCATGAGCTTTGGAGACACATTCAAAATGCTTCAGTGTGAAGAATGGATAGCGTGTTCAATGTCTCAAAACAGAGTTAGCAACTTGTAGACAAAAGGGTCTCGTCACAGAGACATACTACGAAAAGCTTACACAATTGTGGGGAAGTTTAGCCGACTACCAACAGGCTAAAACAATGGATGAAGTTCGAAAAGAACGTGAGGAAGATAAACTCCATCAATTTCTCATGGGTCTCGATGAAACAGAGTATGGACCTGTCAAATCTGCACTTTTGTCACGTGTCCCTTTACCAACAATAGAAGAAGCGTACAATGCTTTGACCCAAGATGAATAATCAAAGCTTTTGGGTAGGAAGGCGTAAGTTTTGCAGTCCAAACTGCTTTTGGATCACAAAATTTCACTGCAAACAGAGGAGCCCCAAATGTGTGTACAATCTATGGTCGTACCGGTTATTTCGCAGAAAATTGTTTCCGGAAAATTGGTTATCAGCATGGTGGGAAGATAAACCACGAAACAGAAATGAAAACAACTTCTCTCGTGGTAGCTCAGTAGCTGGAGGTACCGGTCGTGGCTCGATCACAACTACAGTGGGATCCATGAAAGGAAAAGGTAGTGTTACACATGCATCTGGCAATGTAACACACGCCTTTGCAAACAGCGCTGGTGCATCTTCTAGTTTTGGACTCAACACTACTGCATCTCATATACGCAATGCACCATAAACTGCTACAGATCGAATGGGTATCAGTGTTTTGAGCGATGCTCAATGGAAAACCTTGGTTACCATACTTGATGAACAAAAACCACCTCCAAATGAGCGACTCTCTGGTAAGTATTTTCTAGAATCTTGGATAATTGATACTAGAGTATGTAACCACATGATTGGTATGATCGAATTTTTTATTGATATTTGTGATATGGCACCGGTTCTAATTAAACTATCGGATGGACGATTCACCACTGCTACTAAACATGGACGTGTTTGTCTTCAACGAAACAGAGTTTCACGAGACGTTATCTTCAACGAAACAGAGTTTCCATTCACTACCCCTGTTCAGGAATCGTCCCCATCGTTGTCCTCTGTTTCGTTACGTCTTCTCGACGAAGAAGATGATGATTTTGCTCAGAATGCTCCAGCAGTTCCCCAGGTATCTGTTATTTCTGATTCAACAACTTCTACAGCTCCAGACGTATGTGTAACACAACCACCCACCAATGTTACACACACAGATGCAATATCGGTGATTCCTTCCAATATTGTAGAAACCAGTTTGCCTTCAACGTCAGAACAAATTCCAGTTTCTCCTACGCCCGATGGTACAAATGAACCGGAGATTCTCGGTCGTGGTCATCGAAAGAAAATTCCACCCATGAAGCTTGTTGATTATGTTATAACTTTGCTCCGTGAGCCATTTCCCTCTGCTACACAATATCCATTGGATAATTATGTATCTAGTACTCAATTTTCTGAAAAATATCAGGCCTATATTCTCGCTATTACTTCTGCAGTTGAGCCTCAACACTACAAAGAGGCTGTCCTTGATGAGAAATGGCGTTGTGCAATGACAGATGGTACTTGGATTGTTGATGATCTTCCACCAGGGAAGAAAGCTCTTGAATGCAAATGGGTGTATCGCATTAAACTCAAAGCTGATGGTACTCTTGAGCGATACAAGGTCGCCTTGTGGTCCTTGGAAATAATCAAAACGAAGGGATTGACTATACATAAACATTTGCACTCGTCGCTAAAATGGTGACTGTTCGTGCATTTCTTCAACAAGCGGTTTCATTAGACTGGGAGGTTCATCAGATGGACGTTTATAATGCATTTTTACATGGTGATCTTGATGAGGAAGTGTATATGCAATTTCCTCCATGCTTTCGAACAGATGACAAAACCAAGGTCTATCGCTTACACAAATCTCTTCACGGCCTGAAACAAGCAATTCTCTGTTGGTTCGCAAAGCTTTCTACTGCATTGAAAGATTACGTATTTGCGCATAATATATCTGATTACTCCCTCTTTACCCTTGAGACGGCTAGTGCTAGAATTCATGTTCTAGTTTATGTGGATGATTTGATTATCACATGAAAAGACTTTGGAGTGTTAAGGTATTTTTTGGGTATTGAAATTGCTAGAAGTCCAAGTGGAATATACTTATATCAGCGTAAGTATGCACTTGATATCATCACAGAAACATGGCTACTTGGCGCTAAACCAGTTTATTTTCCCTTGGAACAGAATCATAAGCTTGCGCTAGCTGATGGTGAGACAATTTTTGAACTCTCTCGTTACCGTCAGTTGATCTGTGGACTCATTTATCTTGGTGTCATACGGCCAGAACTGTCTTATGTCATTCATGTTCTTTCACAATTTATGAATGATCCAAAACCAGATCATTGGGAAGCTGCTCTTCGCGTTGTTCAATATCTAAAAAATAGTCCTGGTCAGGGTATTCTTCTTCGTTCTAATACCGAGTTGATTCTATCTGCTTGGTGTGATTCTGACTGGGCATCATGCCCTCTGACTCGTTGATCTCTTACTGGATGGTTCATTCAACTTGGCGGCTCCCCTTTGTCTTGGAAAACACAAAAACATGATGTCGTTTCTCGCTCTCCTGCAGAGGCTGAATATCGAACTATGGCAGATACTATGTGTAATATTGTGGCTACGGGAATTTCTTTCTACTCCCGGCATTGCGTGTACTGCTCCAATTACTCTGTATTCTGATAGTCTCTCTGCCATCAGTTTAGCGGCCAATCCTGTTTTTCATGCCCGAATGAAACATATTGAGTCGGACTGTCACTTTATCAGACATGAGATTATTCGAGGCACTATCGCTACCAAACACGCCTCGGAAACATCCCAACTGGCAGACATCATAACCAAAACTTTGGGTCGTACGGCATTCGAGGCATTTTTTCTTAAGTTGGGTGTTTGTAATCTGCACACTTTATCCTTGGGGGGGGGGGATGGGGTATTGGACCTAATTGGACCATATATTTCGTTTGTATAGAATTTGATATTAGGTCATTGATAGCATCTTGTATATAAGGCTATGCCTCATAACTTTATCGGATAAGAAACCTTCTTTACCATTTCTAAAAGATTCTTGACAAGATATGGACAATTACATGATCATAGATTATGCCAAAGGAGGTTAAAACCAGAACAAAGGAGTTTGTTTGCACACTTCTCAGACAACCACCACATCAGTTTCATCCTTTCGTGGCGTGTTAAGCTATGCCAAAGTTTGTATATTCAAAGTATGTATATTACATAGTAGTTTCCATATATCTCACTAGTTATATTAACTTTCTATAATCTCATTGTATAGTTGTAATCTTAGGGTTGTATATTTAGGATCTGATGGTATCAATGAAGGACAACCTTTTGGCATAAGTTTTACCAATATCCTCCTAACACAACCACTCTTCATTCACTGGCAGAATGCAATCGACTAAGAATTTTTTAAGTTTTTTAATTTTATAATGCTAATCCAGTTTTGTTCAGAAAACAATGTATCTCTTTTTTAAATCGTATAAAAAACCCAATTAATAAAAAAAAATTACACATACAATAGATTTATATTAAAATTAAAAATTAATATTTACTATTATTTTATTTGTTATATTATTTTTTAAATAGTATGGTAATAAAATAATAATTTAATAAAAATAATATAAATATTAAAAACACTTATAAAAATTAGGTTATAATTTATGAATAATATATATAATATGCATTAAAATACATATAAATAATATATAATAAAATATTTTTATTTTTATTTTATATTTAATCACTTACAATTCTGTCAATTATTTAAAATATATATATATAGCTTTTTGCTAGTGCTCTATAAGCCATATCCCAATCAGGTAATATTAACCTTATCGGGTCCGTAAAGTTAATAATAATTGAACGCATATATACGTAACATTATTTAATAATAATTGACCCGTAAAGTTCGATATTGGATGATCTACCGATATTTTACAATCATGCACATTAAAATAAATATATAGTACTTATCCAATTAGGATATTTTAATGAAATATTTATATTTAAATAATAATAAAAATATGAAAAATGAGAAACCCATAGCAAATTTTTTTCAAATGAGATATCCAATAAAAACTTATATCACACTTATCTCAATTTAATTGATTCAATTTTTTTCTAACATAAAAATTAATGACATAATTAAATTAAATTAAAAATGGTAATATTAGTGAAAAACTTTCAAAAGTATTTTAATAAGATATCTTCTTTTTAATATGAGGAAGTGAAATTAATTAGTTTCAAATAAAACTTAAATATCATAAATTTAGATAAATATATTTTATAAAAATGTATAATATAAATATATATTTACTATTTATAGATGTCTTCTTTATGATTATTTTCCTCCATCAAAATTTTTAAGGATCCAAAAATTCGAAACATATAAAAAATAAATATTGATTAGATTATCATTCAGCATAAAAGTCAAACACTGTGAGAGAACCAAATATTTCTTTAAATGAATTTTAATAGAACATCGATAAAAATATTAGTAGATTTGATAGAAAAATGTATAAGTTTGACATCAGTAGATTTGATAGAAAAATGATGGATTTTCGGCTTCTTTTTACCATTCCTTTTGGGAATTTATCGGAGAGGATGTAGTCCGAAAGATACAAAGCTTCTTTGAAACGAAGACTCTTCACAAGCGCCATAATAAGACTCATGTTAGACTCATTCTAAAGATCTTGGTTTCAAAGAAAGTGGCGGACTATCATCCGATAGCTCTATGTTCCACTCACTATAAGATCAGAGCCAAGATCCTCACTAAGCGGCTTCAATCTCTCCTAACCAATTTGATTTCTCCACATCAATCGGCGTTTGTGCCCAAGAGAGCCATTTCCGATAATGTGCTTATTACTCATGAGATTCTCCACTTCCTCCAATCATCAAAAGCTAAACAAGAGGTGTGCCATGGCGGTTAAAACGGACATGAATAAGGCTTACGATAGAATTGAAAGGGCTTCCTAAGAACGGTTCTTATACATCTTGGTTTTCATCAAGTATGGATTGTATGGATAATGGAATGCGTTGAAATGGTCTAGTACCCCTTCGTAATCAACGGAACTCCTAGAGGAAGTGTAACTCCAAGAGGATTGAGACAAGGGGATCCGTTATCTCCGTATCTCTTTATCCTATGCACGGAGGTCTTATTGGGACTTTGTAGGCGGATAGAAGAGGATGGATCTTTACCGGGAATAAAGGTAGCAAGATGTAGTCCTCCTATAAACCATCTCCTTTTCGTCGATGATACAATGTTCTTTACTAAGACCGGGTTAAATTGTTGCAAGTCTCTTGTATCGATTCTTAAGAGATATGAGGAAGTCTCGGATCAAGTTATCAACTTCTCGAAATTGGCCATCACTTTCTCTGTAAAATCTCCATTAGAGGTTAAAAGAAGAGTACAAAGATCTCTCAAGATTCATAATGAAGGCGGACTAGGAAAGTATCTAGGCATTTCCGAGCACTTTGGGAGGAAGAATAAAGATATTTTTGCCAGGATTGTGGACAAAGTTCAACAAAGAGCAATCTCTTGGTCTTCAAGATTTCTGTGTACGGCAGGAAAATTGGTCATTCTCAAAGCGGTGATATCCGCTTTACCGACATACTCAATTTCTTGTTTCAAATTACCCATATCGCTATGTAAACAAATCCAATCCGCTTTAACCCGATTTTGGTGGGATGAAAAACCGGATAAGAAAAAGATTTGTTGGGTTTCATGGGAGAAACTTTGTCTTCCAAAAGGTCAAAGAGACCTCGGTTTTAGAGAGATCGAAACATTCAATGATGCCCTCTTGGCTAAACTAGCTTGGAGAATATATTACCAACCTACCTCACTCTTAGCTCGGATCTTCTTGGGGAAATACTGTGTAAATTCCAATATTCTAAAGTGTTCAGCACCTACCTCATCCTCTCACGGTTGAAAAGGGATTTTGGCTGGTAGAAAACTAATGCTAGAAGGTCTTGGATGGATCGTTGGAGACGGTTCTAAAATCAGTGTGTGGTCCTCTCCATGGCTATCGATTTCAACACCTCAAGCTCCTATAGGTCCACCAAATCATGAAGACTTAAATCTGAAGGTTAGTGATCTCATAAACCACGAATCAAACTCATGGGACTCGGAGAAGATACGACAAGTTCTACCTCAATATGAGGGAGAAATCAAACAAATATTTCTAAGCTCCTTTCGGCTAAGAGATACACTTGTTTGGCTACCTGACAAATCAGGGACCTTTTCAACCAAGATGGGGTACAATTTCCACAAAGTCAGTATTACATCTCCACATGATGAAGAATTTAACTGGTGGACCAACATCTGGAAGCTCGATACAGCCCCAAAGGTCAAGACGTTTTTGTGGAAAGCAAAAAACAGAGCATTACCAATTGGAAATAATTTAGCTATCAGGGGATCACGACTGACCTGAGTTGTAAGCGTTATGGGGACAGGAAGATGAGATTCACATTCTTCTTAAATGCCCATTCGCTAACAGAGTTTGGGATCTTATTCCTGCAAGCTCCAAACCACAACAAGACGAGGTCGTTTCTCTTTCTTTGTTGCTCTCCGGCTCTCATAATATGCGTAACCTCCCGCCGGCTGGGATAGTAATAGCACTCTACCCCTGGATTTTTTGGCAACTCTGGAAGACCTGTAATTGCATGTTGTTTGAGAACAGAGCTTTTACAGAGCATGAGGTTGCTCTAAAAATTTTTCGAGATGCTCGATCATGGCAAGATGCATAACAACAAGGGGACTATCAGGTACACGCCTCTTCAAAGGTGACGCGTTCCCTTTGTCCAAATCGTAACACCATATATTGTTTTGTGGATGCTGTTTGGAATGTGGCTTCATTGGATTGTGGTGTAGGTTGGATATTCACTTCGCAGAGGAAAAATACTCTGCTCCAAAACTCTGTTTTTTATCAGTTCGTACCGTCGGCTCTGGTAGCAGAAGCTTTGGCTTTTAAAGCCGCAATTTTCGCAGCTATTTCTTTGGAGTTCAAAGACCTTTATGTGTTCTCAGACTCTCAATCTCTAATCACTCTTCTTTCCATCGGAGATGTGATTAATGAGCTGAAAAACCTTCTCTATAACATTTGTTGTTTGATGAGATTATTTTCTTCTTCTATCCGTTTTACTTATATTTCTCGTAAAATAAATTTGATTGCAAATAATCTGGCAAAAAGGTATTTTGCTTTTTTTTTTGCCTCTTTTGTATAAGGTTGTTTTTAGTTTGATCAAATTTTTTTTTCATTTATAATTTTATTTACTTTCTTAATTAACTGTAATTTATGAAATTATTGACACGTGTTTCGAATATTGATGGTACCATGTGGAAACTCGCATCAAAGTGTTCATCGATTTTTGTGTTCCTCCATTGGTATCAGGATCAGTTTGATCTCGTCATACGGTTCCTTAGAGCAATGATTGAAAATTATGTTTTCTTTTTGTTATCCAATAATTGAAAATTACATTGAATTTGCCTAACTGACCTAAGATCCGTCATATTTCAAGCAATGAGCATAAACAATCCACACAGACAAAATCAATAAGCTAAAAAAACAGATCTACAACCAAAATTGACAAAACTCCAAATCCCAAATCGCGGACCAAGCACAAAAACGAAATTAAAAAAATTATGTTTTCTTTTTGTTATAATCCAAAATGATGGACACTTAAAGACTGCATGTGTAGCATACTGATTATATTATAGATGCTCATAATTGTTTGGGATAATTATTCAAACAATTTTGAAATTTTTTATAATTACTAAAATAATTTTGAAAAAAATATGTTTATTAAAACAATGCTCAAACATTGGTAAAATATCTTTAAATTTTTATTTTAATTTTAATAAGGAAAATTCTATTGGCATTTAAAAAAAAAATAAAATAAAATTTTAACAAAAACTTAATTTTTTAAGTAAAAAAAATTAATGATAAAATATGTTTGCGATCGCCATTTACAAATGGTGTTTGTGACATGCATTTGCTATTGACAATTGCGATTGGCGTTTGCGACTAGCATTTGCGATTGACGATTAGCTTTTGCGACTGGCATTTGTAATTAGCGTGTGCGATCACCGTTTGCGATTAAGGTTTGTGACATGCGTTGCGATTGATAATTGCGATTGGCATTTGCGACTGGTGTTTGTGATTGGCGTTTACGACTGGCGTTTGCGATTGGCGTTTACGACTGGTATTTGTAATCAGCGTTTGCGACTGACGTTTGTGATATGCATTTACGATTGACGATTGCGTTTGCGTTTGAAATCATGGTAGACTTGTTTTCTAAATGATGGTAGACTTGTATATCGAACGGCGTTTGCGACTGGCGTTTGAGTTAGAAATTCGTTGTGTTAAAATACAAGTTAACATACAAGTATACCATCATTGTATATAAACATACAAGTCTACCATCATTGTATGTCAGTATACAAATCTACCATCATTGTATGTCAGTATACAAATCTACCATCATTGTATGTATACATAAAAGTCTATCTTCATTGTATATAAATAAACAAGTCTACCATCATTACATTAGAAGCAAGAGACGAGAGGATGAGTCGACGGTTTGAGTCGTAAGTAGTGTTAGGTCTGGAAGTCCCTGTACTGTCTACGCATATCTGTCGAGACACAGAAACAAACCGAAGGTCACGAGGACAACCAAGAAGATTGGCGAGAGATAGCTTCGACCCATATTTCAAGATTGTCTTTTTTATATTTTGTTTGTGTAGGAATGGTTAAATTAAGTTAAATAATGTTGGACATGGGTTTCACCCACCAACGAAATGAGCCTAAGCCCAGAAAGATTGCGATAGCCCACTTGTCAAAGGCCCAACTCGTTTGGAAACATCTGGACCTAATCATGAGGGGATTAGGTCAGTCACTATAGTTTAAATCTGACTATAGTTTCTGATTGACATTTACCTATAAATAGGGAAGGAACCTTATAGTTATAAAGGGAAAAACAAAATTTGACTTGAGCAGAGCACAAGAGACCTAAAACGCATAGTTTTGGGACTCTAACTCCGAAAGTAAAAGTTCCGACCAACCACCATCGCCGGAAGATAGAAATCGTTCCAACAAGTCATCTCGAACAAACGATACCCTGCTCGGCACCAACCGTCAAATCTGAGCACAATATCCCACTCGCTATCTTCAGTTGATACCGACCTCATCTGCCACCTCAGAGTGAAACTCGTCCCGACCCCAACTTTAGCAATATATTGTAATTATTTTCGAGCTTAATCTTAATGTAAATGAGAATCTCCGACCTTCCCATCATTATAAATTATCGAACCAAATCCTTGGTTCAACAATTGGCGCGCCAGGTAGGGGGTTACTGCAGATTCTCTCACACTAAAGATTCGAGCTCGAAAATAGAGAACGATCAACCGACCAATGAAACGGTTACCCAAGAAACTGCGATCATAACACAAGAGCCTAGCTCGGAACTCGGCCGAGAAGAAACCAATACGGAAGCTACTGCTGCAGTCCGAACCAGACCAGCCAGGCATGAAAGCGTTCTAATCACCGATCAGGTCGACTTTACCACCATGTTGGATAAATTTCTACAACATTTCGACCGACAAGACGAGTTGACACAAAAAATGAAAGATTAGAAGCGTTAGCCACCGCTCAGGCTATTTGCCGTGAACAGTTGGATTCCGCAAATCTCAGATCGACCAACGAATCACCGCAACTCAGGAGTCCTTCACCCTTCGCCACTGAAAGGCCAAATCAGCCGGTTAACACGGACAGGACGACAAACTTGGCCGCGACCGGGTTGACAGGCAGCCCAATAAGCCTCAGAGTAGCTCGGGCCCCAACCCCACAACACCTAGAACCGACCTCCCAACGGGAAACCGAGATCGAAGGCATGAAGGCTAAGCTCAAGGATATGACCTCCAAGGTCCACCGAGCCCTCAACTCTGCCCCTGAAATCGACCGTATGCTCGAAGAAACACAACAACCCCCGTTCACTACACGGATCACCTCGGTTCCAATCAAGAATACCGGAAAGCTGAAAATACCGATTTATGAGGGCAGGAAAGATCCCAGACAACACATGACCGCATTTACCATAGCTATGGGCCGAACCCAATTCACATCAGACGCCGACTTCTGGGCTCTGACCCAAGGACCGAAGGAATCCCTCCGAGCATACATGGATCGATTCAAAGTAGTGCTCTCTAAAAGTCATCATCCCTGACGGATCGGCTCTAGCCGCACTAAGAAACGGCCTCTGGCACAATTCAAAATTCAGAGACGATCTACTAATCAACGAAGCCCCGAATCTGGAAGATGCAATGCATCGAGCGATCCGGTACATTGTACTAGAAGAAGACCGAGCAGTCAACTGAAAGAAGCACTCCCCGGCAAAGCCACCAACACCAAAGTGAAAAGCCGAAGGACGATTATCGTGAGCCACGGCAACACTATGATAAAGATTACAAGGAGGACCGGAGCAAGAAGGCCTCATCATATTAGGTCGGCAACGTCCAGTCCGTCGAAAGATCCAAGTATACCTACATCCGAGGTGATGATGCCAAAGACGCAAAGAATACCAAGTCGTTCTGTGACTACCATCAACGGCCAGCTCACTCCACCGCCCAATGCCGACAGCTAAAGGACCACATGCTGGCCATATATCAGAGCAGAGAGGTAAAATTTGAGGGACCATGCCAAAAAGAAGATGAGAAACATCAGCTCGGAAACAACTATAGCTACGAGCAAAGGCCCGGGAAAGGTGGAACCGATACGGACCCTCCTAAATGCTCACACGATAACCGACCTATTCTGAATACCCTGCCAGCATCAAGACGACGAATTAACATGATAATGGGAGGTTTTCTGACAGGAGGAGACTCTATACGGTCTTTAAAACAGTACGAAAAACAGGCCGCCACTAGTCAAAGATGTTTGGAAAGAGAAGAGATCGACATGCCTATCATATTCGGAGAGGCCGACACAAAGAATATTGTCGTACTCCATAACGATCCGTTGGTAGTGGAGATAAAAGTCGAAGACTGCGACGTAACGCGAGTCCTAATCGACACTGGGAGTTCGGTCGATCTAATCTTCCTCGAAATGCTAAGGAAAATGGAAGTACTTGACGAAAAGATCAAATCGAACGCAAAACCAGTTACAGGCTTCGACGGACAGACCACAATGACCGTCGGGACAATAAAGCTGACCGTGGATGCCGGAGGAATAGGCAAGCTCGTAAAATTTGTCGTGATAGGTAAACCGGCCGTGTACAATATCATCATCGGGACCCCTTGGCTCTACTAACTCCGAGTAGTACCTTAGACCTACCATTAGTACGTCAAGTTTCCGACGGCAACCGGGGTATTCACAATCCGTGGGAATCAAAGAATGGCACGGACATGCTTTATTACCGAGTAGAGGTTGCGAAAAATGAATCTCCACATAAGCCGACCAAGCGAAGATAAAACGTCCGAATCTAGCGAAAGATCCATCACAATGGTAGGCCTCAACGGCAATGAATCAAAGAGGTGCGTCGGCATCAGCGCCGAGCTAAAAAAAACCTTCAAAAATGAGCTCATCCAATTCCTACAGGAAAATGTATCTACTTTCGCGTGGTCAATGGACGACATGAAGGACATCGACCCAAGGATAACCTGCCACGAGCTGAACGTGGACTCGACCTACAAACCAATCAAGCAAAAAAGAAGAAAGCTCGGCCCGGAACGAGCTCAGGCCGTAAACGAAGAAATCGCCAAACTCCTTGGTGCAGGATCGATTTCCGATGTCGAATACCCCGAATGGTTGGCAAACCCTGTGGTCATGAAAAAGAAGGGCGGGAAATGGAGGATATGCGTGGACTTCACCGACCTCAACAAGGCATTCCCAAAAGATAGCTACCCTCTCCCCCATATCGATCGTCTCGTCGAAGCCACTGCGGGCAATAAGCTCATATCTTTCATGGACGCATTCTCTGGCTACAATCAAATTATGATGCACCCCGATGACTGAGAAAAGACCGCGTTCATAACAGATCGGGGGACCTACTGTTATAAAGTTATGCCATTCGGAATCAAAAATGCCGGAGCAACTTACCAGCGGCTGGTCAACAGGATGTTCGCCGAACAGCTCGGCGACACGATGGAGGTATACATTGATGACATGCTCATCAAATCATTGAAAGCTGAAGACCACATAAGCCACCTCAGAACCTATTTCGGGATTCTAAACCAGTACGGAATGAAGCTGAACCCGGCGAAATGCACCTTTGCAGTCACATCTGGGGAATTCTTGGGATACATAGTCACCCAGCGTGGAATCGAAGCAAATCCTAAGCAGATCGCAACCATCGCCGACCTACCCTCGCCAAAAAAAAAAGGGAAGTACAAAGGCTAATGGGACGAATTGCCGTCCTCAACCGCTTCATCTCACGATCAACCGACAAGTGCCTATCGTTCTATCAACTACTTCGCGGTAACAGGAAGTTCGAATGGGACGTCAGATGCGAAGATGCGTTCCAACAACTAAAAGAATATTTGACGATGCCGCTAATCCTATCAAAGCCGGAGAATAGAGAGACTCTCTCTCTTTATGTCTTAGTTTCTAGCGCGACGGTCAGCGGAGTGTTGGTCCGCGAAGATCACGGAGATCAAAAACTGGATTTTTACGTAAGTAAATCCCTCGATGGAGCGGAAGGTCGGTACCCGACAATAGAAAAACTCGCACCCGAAATCCGACCATATTTCCAATCCCATACCATCGCGGTAATGACGACCCAACCTCTGCGAACAGTCCTCCACATTCCTAATCAGTCGGGACGAATTAGGCCTGGGCATATAATCCGAACCCGAAATCCGAACTCGAATCCGATCCGAAAAATAGGATTCGGTTCGGGTTCGGTTCTGTCTAAATACCCGAATGGGTTTCTAATGTTGAGAACTTCGGGTTCGGGATCGGGTTTGGGGAAACCCAAAATACGACCGGGTGTCCGATTAGACCCAAAATCACATGTGTATATCCGAATATTAGTTGACCTGGGTTTGCCTGTTGAACTTTCCAAATAGATTTTCGAATCCCTAAATCACCAAATAGGTTTTTGTTCTTCATTTCTTCTAAAACACTAGAAGATCCAAATCGCCAAAAGCCAACGTCTCCTCCATCAGAGGCGTCTAGAAATCAATCACAGGTACGTGACTCCTTTCGATTCGATTAGGGTTTTGAGTTTTGTTTCTGAATCGATGTAGTTGCTGATTCGATATAGTTCATGATTCGATTTAGCTTCGATTAGGTTTTCTAGGTGATTCGATATAATTTCTTAGTTGTTATTCGATTTTGTTTCTGATTCGTTTTTGTTATATGTCGATATAACTTTGATTAGAATTTTCTGTTTGAATAAATATTTTTCCTTAGTTTTTTTTACTCTATGTCTCTTTCGTTTCGATTTAGGGTATGTGTGTGTGAGTGTGTTGTCTTCTTCTCTGTCTCTTTAGTTTGATAGATCTTGGTTAGTTGTTGTCTCCGTATGTTTTCTTCTTCTATGTTTGTGTTTGTTGTCTTATGATGTACTGCCTTCTTCATTTGGTGTAGCTCTAATTAGCCCTAGGTATAATTATTGTGTTTCAAAAATGTGAAGTTTGATACATGTGCTGTCTTCTTATCTCGGATGAAGTTTGATACATGTGCTTCTTGTTTTCAGATGGATTCTTCAGCATCTCGAAATCCAGAGAAAAAAGTCAATGATGAAGATGCAGAAGTGAATATAGAAGATGATCCAGAGGAGTTGTTGACTCCTGAAAGTAGAGGGAAAAGAAAAGAGACACCAAGTGGAGCTACTTCTCAGCCGCCTAAAGCAAAGAAGGTACTCAACACAAGATCTCCTGCATGGGCAAATTTCACTAGAACAAATAATGATAGGGAAAAATGCACATGTAACTACTGCCAAAGGGTCCTATCATGTCCAACAAAGTCAGGCACTTCACATCTTACAAAGCATCTACAAACCTGCAAGGAGTACAAGGCATGGGTAGATGGGCAAGGTCATACTCAGCCTATTATCAATCAAGATGGACAATTGATGGCAGCCAAAGTGCCTGAACATGTTTTCAGAGAAGCCTCCAATGAGATGCTTGTGTTGGAGAGTTGCCACTGTCTTTCATTGAAAGCATTTCCTGGAAACACTTTTGCAATAAGGTTAGGTTACTTTACTATAAATGTCTTTATTTGTCTATGTCCCTTTGAATTTGTTTTATCTCTTTTAATCTAACTCTTTCTCTTTTGAAGGTGAACTTGTATAAGCCTCATTCAAGAAGGACTGCTACTAGAGACATAGTAAAGATGTATGCTAAAAAGAAAGAAGAACTGGATCTCAAGTAACAAACAAAGAGTTTCTCTTACAACTGATATTTGGGTAGCTGAAACTACAAGTAAACATATTGATTCATTACTTCTTTCTATTAAGTTTCACTGATATTTGATGTATGCTTTTACTTTACATTGTCAACAGGTGCTAGTTATATGGTTATAACAGCCCATTTCATTGATGCAAACTGGAGGTTGAAGAAACTCATCATTGGCTTCAAGTATGTCTCGGATCATAAAGGTCAGACCATTTCTAGAGTTCTGTTAGAAGTACTAGCTGAATGGGGAATAGAGAAAGTTTTTTGCATTACAGTTGATAATGCAACTGCTAATACTTCAGCTTTAAAGAGGTTTCATATGGAGTTTGGTAAAGTTTCTAGTGATGCCTTTGTGTTGGATGGAAATTTGTTGCATATGAGATGTTGTGCTCATATAATTAACTTGGTTGCAAAGGAAGGTTTGTCTGACTTACGTGATAATGTGGCTGCTATACGTAATGCAATTACGTATCTTAGAGCATCTACTAATAGATTGAAGTCTTTTGAGTTAAAAGTGGATACAGGAAGGTTGACCCGTGGTAGTTTGCCTATGGATGTAAAGACTAGATGGAACTCCACATTTCTTATGTTGTCTAGAGCAATTCAGTTTATGGTAGCTTTTGATAAGATGGAAGCAGAAGATAAGCTCTATAATGATTACTTTTTAGAACTTGAGAATGGGAATAAGAGAATAGGACCTCCTGATTTTCGTGACTGGAATGCAGTGGAAAAGTTAGTTAGGTTCTTAGTCATTTTTTACAATAGCACCTTGGTGGTTTCTGCTTCTACTACGGTTAATTCATATAAGTGCTATGGTGAGATTGTGACAATAGAGAGGAATTTGTTCTCCATGGCTAATTGTTATGATTCAGAGTTGAATCTAAAAGCCAATGAGATGTTGCCGAAGTTTCTTAAGTATTGGGATGGTATAAAGAACATCAATAAGATGTTGATTATAGCTTCTGTATTTGATCCTAGGAAGAAGCTGAATTTTGCTAAATTGTGTTTTGATAAGTTGTATGGGACAGAAACTGCTGAGGCTACTCTGATGTATGAGTCTGTGTTTGATCTTCTTAGTTCCATGTTTAAAGAGTATAATGGTCGGTTTAGTAAAGGGTTTACTTCTTCTGTACCATCATCACAGTCTAGTCAGACTTCATCAGTGAGTGGCCAAGAACAAGTAGTGGACAAAATGGAGTTGGCTTATGAAGATTTTGGTTATGAGAGGATGGATTTTGTTTATAAGGAGTTGGTAGATGAAACAGGGGTTGATGATCCAAGGGATGAACTGGATATATATTTGAAGGAACCTGTTGAGAATCCTAGGGTAATGACAGGAATTGAGTATGATGTACTCTCTTGGTGGAAGGTAAACAAGGAGAAGTATCCTGTTTTAGCAGAAATGGCAAAGGATCTACTTGCAATGTAAGTGTCATCTGTTGCATCAGAAAGTGCTTTTAGCACAAGTGGTAGGGTCTTAGATCCATATAGGAGCTGTCTAACTCACTTTTCTATCGAAGTCTTGATGTGTATAGAGCAATGGCTGAAAGCTCAGATTCATTTAAGTGAAACAACAGTGATCACAAATGAACAACTGCTAGCTGATATCGAAATGCTTGATAATCTTCAGAAAAGTATGTATTATGTCTCCTCCATTTTATTTACTAATCATTCTTTGATTATATATTAACATTCTATCTTTGTTTGTCTTTTTCAGTGTTTGAAGATTTTCATATTCAAGATGATTGAATTACTAATCAATGAGTAGCAGTGTCGGATATGAGGTAACATCTCTGATTCTCTATCACTTTCATTTATTGTTCCTTTGAGATGGTGAATTATTATTGGTTTGTAACTTTCATTTTGGAATCATTCTCACTTTCTCAGTTTCTTACTTTGTTTCTATTGTAACAGGGAGATGGAGAATGTCTGGTTTTTCTTTTGGAATGTGTTTCTCGGTTTGGAATTGCTGCAGTAGGTGCTTTCCTTTTGTCACTCTTCTGCTGCTTCTACATTTACACTCTCTTGAAATGGACTAATGGAGAAACAACAGTCTACAACATTAGGTTGTCTCTCTTGTTGTTCTGGCTTTTGGATTTTCGTAAGTGTTATCAGATTGAAATGTTCTTGGACTTGTATGTCTAAAATAATTGCTTGACTGTTTAAAATTGTTTTACATTGCTTTTTGTTTCATGTTTTTTTCAAGTATTTCGGGGTTTTTAGTAGTTCGGATACTAAATACCCGAAAAACCCGACCCCGAAAAAAATTCGGGTATTCTCGGGTTCCAAACATATAACCGAACCCGATAATATCCGAATCGAACCCGACCCGAAAATTTTAAATACCCGAATGGGGTTTAAATCCCTAAAACTGAAAACCCGAAAACCCAAATTACCCGACCCAAACCCGATTGGATACCCGAATGCCCAGGCCTAGGACAAATGATGAAGTGGGCAAAAGAAATCAGCGAGTACGATATAGAGTTCAGAAACCGAACAAGAGCCAAGTCCCAAGGACTGGCAGATTTCATAGTCGAGCTACCAGGCGATCTCGCCAAGGACGACCCTGCCACAAAAGAATGGATCCTTCACGCGGATGGCTCCTCATCCCGTCATGGTTCCGGTGTCGGAATCCGATTAGAGTCTCCAACCGGAGAGGTTTTAGAACAGTTATTCCGACTGGAATTCAAAGCCTCGAAAAACGAGGCGGAATATGAAGCACTAATAGCCGGGCTAAAACTCGCCAAGGAGATCAGCGTCAAAAAAATTCACGCGTACTGCGACTCGCAGCTCGTAACGAACCAATTCCACGGCGAATATTGCGCGAAGAACGAACGAATGAAAGCATATCTCAACCTCGTTCAGACCCTCGCTAAGAAATTTGAAAGTTTCCAAATCACGAAGATACCTCGCAACGATAACATCGCAGCCGATGTACTCGCCACCCTAGCATCCGCATCTGATACTGACCTCCGACGGCTAATCCCTGTGGAAAAAATTGTGAATCCAAGTATCAATTTACCACGTGGAGTGTGCCATATCGCCGAACTCAACGAGGAAGAGACAAACGAATCCGAGCAAGACGGCCCACTTGACAAGCCGAACTCATCACCACGACCTACCACAATGGACTGGATGCACAAGATTAGGATGTACCTCGCATATGGGAATCTTCCAAGCGACAAATGGGCCGCACGAAGACTTAGAGCTCGTAGCGTATATTACACCCTCATCAAGGATGACTTTTCCGACGAAGCCGACAACGGATCATAGTTCGTGTCCGACAAGTTTGAAGAATTCTGCGCAAAATGGAGAATCAAACTGAACAAATCTACCCCGAGGTACCCACAAGGAAACGGACAAGCGGAGGCGCGAACAAAACCATCATCGACAGCCTAAAGAAAGGCCTCGATGACAAGAAGGGTGCATGGGCCGACGAGCTAGATGGGGTATTGTGGTCATACCGAACTACCCCTCGACATTCGACTGGCCGATCACCGTTCTCCCTAACGTACAGGCTGGAAGCAATGGCACCCGCCAAGATCAACATCCGAAGTCTCCGCCGAAGGACGATTAGTCAAGATCCCGACCTAGACAACCGAACACTCCTCGACAACCTGGATACGGTCAAAGAAGAAAGAGATCAGGCCCTACTACACATACAAAACTACCAATAATCGGCTGCTCAGTACTACAATAAACGAGTCCGGAACCGCCGCTTTCAAAGTCGGCGACCTTGTCCTCCGGAAAGTCTACGAAAACACGGCGGAATGGAAAGCTGGAAAGCTCTGCGCAAATTGGGAAGGACCGTACCAGGTAACCGAGGTCGTTAAACCAGGCATCTACAGATTGATGACGATGCACGGCTAAGCAATTCTCTGATCATGGAATTCAATGAGCCTAAAGAGATACCAATACAACTCCCGACCATCAATCACAGAAGGGCCTGACTCACCGACCTAGCGCGCAGCAACGTCATACCTCTAAAAAAGAAGAACGCCCTATGAGCTCAATCATCCTTTCATGTAAAAGAATTACGAATGGCTTGATCCCTATTTAACGGGTACATAGGCAGCCCATAAAAAGGCACAACTATAATTTAAAAAAAAAAAAAACCACGTCTCCACTTATCTTAGCCCCGTGCTCAATCATATCGGTACCCTGGCCAGGTAACCGATCACATTACATTTTTCATAAATGGTGGTTAGATAAACCACGTCGCTAGACCGGAGATTAACAAACTCCGACTAGACGACCCCAAAAGCCGAGCCTAGACCCGCAAAAATTGCAGATTCCAAGAATAGCTAGCCGAACTCATTTCGCTACTTGGATCAAAATTAAAAGCCGAGCCAAGATTCGCATAAAAAAGCTCACCGTAAAATTATACCAATTTACGAGCACCAACTAAGATAAACCTATTTTACTACCTTGACAAAACCAAAGCCGAGCCCTGACTCGCATGGAAAGGTATATACGCTGGTATATTCTAATGCGTTGCAAAGACAAGACGCAAGAAAAACTGAAACACAATCTATTCAAAATAAGGGCCCGATCGGGAAAATACAAGGGTTCCTGTTGATCTTCACAAAAGAAACTAAGGCCACATACGGCCAACAAACAAAAAAAAAATTCTCACGACCACAAGGCGGCCTAAGATGGAGCAGCAGCTGTATCGACCGGGTCGAGGTGGGAGAGTGGAGCGAGAGCTTCACCGGTCACAGGGCCACATCAACCTGCGCTGACCGAGCAGTATCTCGAGCTGAGTCGGGCGGAAGAACCAAGATAAGAGCTGGAGGCACAACCCGAGAAGCCTGGAATCCGGCGACGTTACTCGGGGTCATCTCCTTATCGTTGGAACCAAATTGGTCAATTCCAAGGATCGAAACCACCGAGATGTTAGCCGGACTTGGGGGAACGCGCTCAGATGGAGGATTAACATTGAAGTCAGCCTCAGTTATGTCCACGACCTCAAGAGCATCGAATTCCTTCTTGTACCCGACCAGATCCTGCTCAAGCTCCGCAAACTTGGAATCCGGGATAGAGATGCCCTCGTCCTTCGCTGTCTTGAAACCTTCCAGAAGCCCCGAGACCTGGCTAATAAGCATAGATACTCTATTCGCCTCGGCCAGGTCATCCCAATATCGCCTAAGCTTGCCGAGCCGAACCGCGTACTTCTCCTTCATCTTGTCCTGGGCCTACCCCCAGGCCCTGGCGACCTCATATTCTCTCGACCTCCTGAGCCACTCCATCTGTCTTTTTTTCTCGATCGCCAGCGACTCCCATTGAGCGGTCACCACAGCCATATCCTCCTCCACCTGCGACTTCTCCTTCCGAACAGCCTCATAGCTGGTCGCCAGCTCCTTTATATGGGCCGCCTGCTCGGACATCCTCTTTTTATAAGCGGAGACCCTTTGAAAAAGCTCATACGCCCGCTTTAATTTGCGGTCGTACTGTTCTACTAGATGGTTCACGTTGGAGACCATATGCACAAAGAAATAGATATTGTTAAGCAAAAACCTAGCAGGAAACAACACGGATCAAATTACGAGCCGACCGACTGCTCACCAGCACGGTGTTTTTAGACCATTCCAAAAAGGCCTCTTTCTCCACCAAGTCATCCACCGGGGAAAGCTGGTGCGACATGTCCCCCTGGACACAGCCCAAAAAATCTGCACAATCCGCGGGTGACTCCCCGATGTGCTTGCCTTCACCTTCAAAGGAATAAGTGAAATCGAATTAACCGGACGACTCTCCGGCCTTTCCCTGAACTCCCTGCTCCCGGTTGCTTGTGCCATCCACAACCGGCGGAGCCCCCGAGGTAGGAGCAGAAGATTCATTACGGAATTTCTTCTGCGTAGCTGCCCCACCGACTTCATCCTCCCGAGGCCTTTTCTTAGCGACACTAGCGGTCGCACTATTTTTCCTTACAAGGGATGGATCCGCAGCATCCCCGGTCAGGGTAGTCGAGCCCGTACGTCTCTCAAGTTGGATATCTGATCTTGGAGGCACGCTGGACCGACCCGCATTTCTGGATGCCCGGGTATCCCCGATAGCACCACCAGTGGCTGTCAAGAGGACGGCGCGAGCAGCAGTACTCGCCCCAGTAGTAGGAATCCCCTTTTTCTCTCTTTATCGTAACTATGAATGTTCAGTACTGCCTTGCCCATCTTTTTTGTCTCGTTTTCCTCTCTTTCTTCTCTGAAAATGATCTCAGTGTATCGAAAGGCACGTCGTACCGACCTAAGAAAAAGAAGGAGAAATGTCAGCAAGCTCGCAATCGACTTCGACAAAGCCAAAAGAGAAATTAACCTGAATTAATCCGAGCAAGACTCCGCTGAATGCGTTGTTCCAAAAGTTCTGGCCACCTCTGACGACCTAAGCTCCTCAACCCCTCCAGCAAGTCGGTTAAACCTTCAGGGGGAGCTTTGAACAAACGATGGGGAACTGCATTAAAAACAAAAGAATTAGGAGTCAGATCAGCGAATCTGATAAAAACACAAGAGTAAAAAACTACTAGTAATAACGTTCCAGCCAGCCCGAAACTCCCAACTAGGATTGAGAACGGACGCTTCATCGACCTTGACAAAAAAATAGCGAGTCTCCCACAAATCCACCTTGCTCGGGATACCGGTCAACAGGCAGTGATTCGACCTCATACTGACGTAAAAATGGCCAGAGATCTTATTCTTGCTCGTCAGACGCGTCATCTCTTCGAAAGTATCACAGTCAACCGACCTACCTAGCTCGGCGGAAAGAGTCAGAATCGTAGTCATATTTCTGATGGCCGCGGTAGTCAGCTGAGAAATAGCAATGCGACGACGAGCGCAATACTCAACCAGGAGTCTTGGGAGCGGAAACCACAAGCCACATTTAGTAAAAAAAGACTCATACAGACAGATATATCCCGACGGCGGAGCCCATGGATGCTGGTCCCCTCCGGGTGTCAAAAGCATCAGCCCGGGAGGCAGCTTCCGCTTAAGACGCATCGCGTTGATCGACTCTGGTGTAGACAGGGAC
Source organism: Pseudoturritis turrita (assembly GCA_900406555.1). Taxonomy (NCBI): domain Eukaryota; kingdom Viridiplantae; phylum Streptophyta; class Magnoliopsida; order Brassicales; family Brassicaceae; genus Pseudoturritis; species Pseudoturritis turrita. Next base: position 646,826 of record OVBL01000229.1, on the reverse strand, counting down.
GGGAGATTATCATACCGTTTGAAACCTATGTGTCTACCAAGACCCGGTCCCGGATAGTCGCCCCAATCTCCCACATCCTCGATCAAGAGGGGACCGAGATCTTCTTATTTGGCCCTGGGAAGACCCGAGCCTTCACCAATCTCCCTATCTATCTGCCTAGAACAAAATCCCTCATCCTCCCGACCAGAAGTCGAAGAAGACGAAGCCGACATTTCCCGATCATCAAGCTCGGGAATCTCAACCGAAACCCTTCTTGGGTCGGCAATCGCTCCCTCTATGGCAAGACGAGCTTGATGACTAGCCATGAATCTCAGATCGATGGAATCAACGGATGATGAAGATGCGCTCGGTACATCCGGAATATTCCGAACGGAAGATTCTGATCCAACGAGGCTGCAGCGAGGTAAGAGCGGGGAGTTGAGAACATGAGAAGCCATGAGAACGGTTGGTGATACTGGAGAGATCGACGGTCCCGGCGACGGATCAAAAAAGGTGATGCGAAGACGGCGACGATGTAGTAGAACCGAAAACTAATAAAAACTTAGAGAGAGAAAGAAGAGAGAGAAACTGCCTTTGAGGATCAGAGAGAAGTGAGGAAATGAGGAAGGGAAGCTCCGTATATATAGACTCAGGTCGTAAGAAGAAACGTTGCACCTCGAAGATCGTGCACCGCCATCTTGACCAATGGGAAGAGAGGACAATTGTCCAGCCCAATAAATTTGGGCTGGGCCCATCTAAGCAGTAACGAATCTTCGTGGGCCGGATTCGTTGCTACTGGGGGGGGTCTTCTGTTGGACATGTGTTTCACCCACCAACGAAATGGGCCTAAACCCAGAAAGATTGCGATAGCCCACTTGTCAAAGGCCCAACTCGTTGGAAACATCTGGACCTAATCATGGGGGGATTAGGTCAGTTACTATAGTTTATATCTGCTTATAGTTTTTGGTTGACATTTACCTATAAATAGGGAAGAAACCTTATAGTTATAAAGGGGGGAAAAAATCTGACTTGAGCAGAGCACAAGGGACCTACAACGCATAGTTTTGAAACTCTAACTCCGAAAGTAAAAGCTCTGACCAACCACCGTTGCCGGAAGATAGAAATCGTTCCAACAAGTCATCTCGAACAAACGATACCCTGCTCGGCACCAACCGTCAAATCCGAGCACAATATCCCATTCGCTGTCTTCAGTTGATACCAACCTCATTCACCACCTCAGAGTGAAACTCGTCACGATCCCAACTTTAGCAATATATTGTAATTATTTCCGAACTTAATCTTAATATAAACGAGAATCTCCGACCTTTCCATTATTATAAATTATCGAACCAATCCTTGGTTCAACAAATAATTGTTTTGATAGTTGATATTTGTCTCTTTTTCTTTTTATATGCCTTGGTAATTTTCTGAAATCCACTGTAGGGTGATGAAGACTAGGAGATGGTATGTTCGAAAGATCTCCCCGTCGTGATCGCATGTGGGCACTCAAAGTGGTTGAGTTTTTTTTTTTTGGTAGACTCAAAGTAGTTGATTGATGCATGGCACCATTATTGACACGTAGAGTCAATCGGGATATCAATTATTTATCTTCTAAAAATGTGGAATATTTAAATAAATCTAGCTAGTGTGATTTTTTGTTGTTGTGAATATCGCGATAATTAAGACATCGAAACCAAAAAGTTTTGTTAATAAAATTTAAAACGCGCAACCGATTTAACTAATACCACTAAATGTTTACTAATATATATATATTAAAAATTGTAAATTAATTAAATATTGAAAACAACGTAGATAGATGACCATAACAACATATCAAAGCATATTCATAAGAATCATTACATCGAACACGATCATGATGACCATAACAACATATCAAAGCATATATCTTACAAAACCAAACGGTTACATAGAAATGAAAGTCCATAAGATCCCACTTTATTTAATGAATCGAGATAGTGATGATGATGATGTTGAATTGATGATAATGATGATTAAGCTTTGTTGACGTGGTGGTCCATATCAGCAACCAAGCTCTTGACGAATTTCATGTAGTTGCTTGGTTCGGGGGAATCATCGTTGCGTTTCTCCCATATTAAAGTGATTTTGCAGACGCAGCTATCCTCAGATTTGGGAATAAATTGGTAGATGACATCATACACCTTGAGCTGCTCCATCACGTGACCCTCAAGTCCTCTTAAAGTCAACGTTTTATTCTCATCGTCTATCTCTCTCTTCTCCTTGAATACCTCCTGCTTTCCATCTTTACACACACATGTGTTCATCAATTAAATCCATAATATTGGGAATTTGAAACAAATTTCTTCTGTTAATGTAAACGCAAATGCTAGCATGTAGCATGTGTTTCCGTTTACATTTTTTCAGAAATACTCAAAAAATGAAACATACTTTACTTTTAGAAAATCTGACTTTCCTTTTGAAGTTATTTTCATATGTAAATCTCTGTTGCTAAACACTGTTAGATTTTGCCTCATTTTTAGTTTTTTTTTCTTATATAACATATATCAACCATCATAATTTCATACTTGGCAATATACTAATACTACCAAAACCTTAGTTTTTTTCTTGTTAATACAAAACCCTAGTTTCTCACACATGCACTATAATTATATACAATAGAGTATGTGTATATAAAGTGTTAAATATATATGTATAGAGCAAGTATACATAGGTAAATGTCTTTATTAAAAAAAAAGTATAAGTAAATGTATATATACCCCATGTGTAGTTCCAACTCCTGATAGACCCGTGAGAGTCCGATTCGCCTTCGTGAACGGTGACACCTTGGATATGGTGGCCGATGGCGTCAGGGAAGACATGGTTCTCGCTCTTCCACCTCTTGTAGTGTTTCTCCGCCGATCCCTTCAACGGAACCTCCGTCACGTATGTTCCCGACGTCGCCATTTCTCTCTCTCTCGTTAATTTGAAACCTTTCACTTGTTTTGTTTGTTTTGTTTTGGTTGATGAAATAAACACTTGTCGTTGCCTTGGTTTATATAGTGAACGTGATAGTTAAAAACATGGTTTCTACTGTTTCTTTTAATCATTTGATAGTGCATGTTAGAATCTTATCTTCTTCTTTCTATTTAACCTACACTATTTAATAACCATTAATATTGGGCCATATAAATGTGTGTATTTTTATTGCAGGTTCGATCACGTTATTAATGTGGGTGGTTGGCCTAACATCCTTTAGAAGATAATCATGCCCCATTCACACATTCATCGCGAAGACACATATACATGGCAATCAACATTTTTATTTTTATTTATTTTATAACCAAGGAGTGATTCGGGTTTTTACCACCCGACTAATTCTTCCAGGGTGAGTGTAGTCATCAAGTAGCCCACTCACCAAATTTTCTAATGGGTTTAAAGCATGACACTATTTCGACTAGCCAAATGAGAGTGGTTAGATAATTCCGCGCTTGAAATGAATTGATTCCTGACCTAGACCAACATGGCAACTCTTCCACAAGTGAGAATCACTAACCTACTACCACTTGATTAATCTACATGTATTCATAAGCATATATGTAAAAGCGAAGTGTTTAAAAACTCATAAACGAGTTTTTTTTTTTTTAAGAAATCGAAAACATAATGAAAACTTCAAATATATAAAACACCTTTGATTAAATTATGTATATTTATACACATATACCTGCAACGTATATATGTTTATATAAATAAAAATATTAAATTGAAATGTCAATTCTTTTCTTTAATTTCCTCAATCAAAATACTTTTATCGATTTTAATCATTTTATTTTATTTTATTCAATAATGGTTTAATTGCATAGTGATTGATTCTAATGCCACTCTCATGTTATAATCTGAATTCAAATATAATAATATGCATGTATAAGTTGTATGTGAAAATATGTATAAATCCAAATCAATATTTTTACTAATTTAAAAGTGGAGCGGGTAAAAACAAAGTTGATTTTTTCCTATTACAATCCGAATTGGAAGCACTATAGAAAAAAGAAATATAAAATTGAGTTTGATCCAATTCATGGCATGTTGATGCATTAAATAGTTCAGACACAAGATTTGTATAGTACTCTGCCAAATTTAGAAAAAAATTCGCGAGACCTAAAATAAAATAAAAAAGGTGAGAAATTTATTGGTCCTACTTTCTTCATGCTCTTGAATGTATGGAAAATAATTGAATGTATGTTTCAAGCAAAAAAAATAAAAAAGAGAATTAGAAAATTATTTAAATATGTTATTGGTGTTGAGAAATGACAAATCTTGTGTCTGAAAATATAGTAGGTATATAGTTTGGTATTCTTTTCCTTTATATTAAATATTGGTATGGACAGTCATCATTGTTGAGATAATTGCATCATCTACTAGATGAATCCAATGGAGTGACGAATACGAGCTTTGTGAACAATCGAATAATATATTAAAAAACAAAGAGGAATTATCTCAACAATGATGACTGGTTCAAAGAGTAAATTTTTTTAATTATATTAAAGAGAAACTAAATCATAGAGTAAATGGTTGGCTAGCAAAGTTTCTATCAAAAGGAGAAAAATAGATTTTGATTAAATCAGTCGTTCTTACTCTTCCAATTTACATTATGTTATGTTTCAGACTCCCTCAGTCGCTTCTAAGTTAACCAGTTTAATATCAAAATTCTAGTGGAATTCCAATGGATGTAACCGCGTTTTTATTGGATAGCATGGAAAAATTATGCATCCCGAAAAAGAGGATAGTCTAGGTTCCGTTCTCTAGAACACTTTAATATAGCCTTCTGGCAAAAAAATTGTGGCGACTATATCAAATTTCAAATTTTCTAGTGGTGACAGTCCTCAAGGGGAGGTATTTTAGGCACATACACCCTCTAAAGGCTAAAAAGCCACGTTCACCAACTTTCGGCTGGAAAAGTATAATTTCAGCAAGGGATCTGTTGTATCAAGAAAGTCGAGTGAGAATGGGTTCCGGAAATGGTAATGCGGTGTGGGATGATCCGTGGATTTTCGACAAGTTTCATCGGGCGGCAAGAGGCAGAGGAAGTGTTTTACACCCTAATTTAAAGGTCAATCATTTAATTATTCTAATTATGAAGGACTGGCACCTCCCAATCTTTCAGGAATTTATGGATCTGGGGACATTCCACTAATTAGTGGACTTGATATAAGTCCATCTTTTAAATCGGATATTATAATTTGATATTTTACAAAATTTGGTAGATATACGGTAAAGTCATGCTATTGCTTATCCCAAGCATTAACATCGGATAATGGAGATAATTATATAGGAGAACCAAGTCTCACTGCATTAAAGGCACATGTTTGAAAACTTCAATGCCCAGCTAAAATTAAGCATTTTATGTGGCAAGTTATATCAGAATCATTGGCAGTATCATCGAGGCTAAACCATCGTAAAATTAATTGTTCCACAATTTATCAGCATTGTGGCGGAGCGGAAGAGATGATTAATCATGCGATCTTTGAATGTCCCCAGTTTCACAAACATGGGCCTTAGACTTAGACTTCTTTTTTTGACGTAATCCATGGCGGAAAGACCACATTGGAAAACAAGGTATATGTCCATGGGTTATGTGGTTCATATGGAAATAAAGGAATACAAAGTTTTTTCAAGGGGCCGATTTAAAACCACCAAGGTATATTTCCATGGGTTATGTGGTTCATAGTGCATCTGGGCCACGAGAAGCGCACCAGTCATTGGCACAACAATCCTCTAGTGTCGGATTCAATACTCCTCAATGCGAGAGGTCAATGACGGTTTATGTCACCCTTGCAATCGAAGATGGAAGCCTTAATGTGGGTGATGTTGTCCATTCTGGATAAGGGTGTAGCTTATTAGCTTGTCAGGTTTTCGAGACGGATTGTTCTGAGTTGGTTAACATGACTCAATTTCCAGAGGAATGACCCGTCTTTTCCAATTTTACAGATAAGTTTGGTGATATTCAAGCTAGATTTTCTAGTTTTTCTTTAAATCTTAAAGCTGACTGTTTGGCCCGATCAGCCCATTCTAGGTTTATTGAATTTACTTCTGTATGTGACTCTCCTCTAGCTCGGGTAACCAATAGTGGATATTTAATTTAATAAAATGTTTAACTGATAAAAAAAGTTGCGGTAACTTTTACCGAGATAAAAAAAGAGAAGAAGATGGATTTTTTATATAATCATAAGTGATCCAAGGTATCGGACTATGCAATACACATCATGTATGCATGAACTTTATGCAATTATGCTATCAGTTGATTATACATTTTTCGACTAATTTTAAGAATAGAAATGTTCATCGAAAAAACTTTTCAACTGGATTTTTAATTGAAGGATCCAAAATTTAATTTTGTTTACAAAAATGACCATCAACCATTACTTAATCAAACCGCCACAAAATTATTTTTAGTGAATTTACGTATTTCTCCTGGTCAACTACCTTTAGACCAAAATGCATTGGGCAAGAAGACGGAATTAACATCAACTTAATATGTTACCATATTTTTAGAATCTTGTTATATTTTCTTGGAATAGACATTACTAACAAAATGAAACGGTCTTCATCATAATACAAACTTTGACATTGTCAGATTATATGCAAAAGCTAATCAATGTTTCATTCGATTATTAAGCTTTCGCACATTTTAAAACCATGTAATTTTTTGTTTGTTTATAATGGATATTCAATTTAAAGCAAAAAAATAAAATATTTTACAAGACGTTCACCTCCAATCCACTAATTTAAAACGGAAATAACCCAAAACATGAGAAAAAAACAAACCAATCCAAATTATTTAAGAAAATTACAGTTTCATCGATCCGACTAGGAGACAAACGATTTGTTTATCGAATAAAAATTCATATAAATCTTCAGAGGAAGTCAGTTACATGGAGCGAGACAAGCAGGGCCAGCCCAATTTTTTTCATTGAAATCGTGGGACAAAAAAATTTCAGTCCCTTAACACTAATTCTTTTAAAAAAATTTGGGCCCCTTTTCCTTATAAAAAGTTTTAAATTGTTCATGGAGCCATGACATGACTAGACATGACACTTCTGCCCTATCTAGGGTGACCAATCTAAATTTTTAGTTGAATTTTTAGGTTTTGAGTTGGGTTGGAGTTATTCGGATAAAAAAATATTGTACCAAATTCAATCTAAATAAATTTTGAATCAAGTTCTTTAGATTTTATATCGGATTTAAGTTGTTTGGATCATACATAATTTGACCAAAATAGATTTAAATCTAATTTTATTTGGGTTGTTTACGTTTTGAATTTTTTTTCGGTTATTGGATTTCTATTTAAAAAATGACAATAACACCTACAATAGATTCTTAACACAACTTCAATAAATAAAATAATTCATAAAATCCTGAAATAAATCCAAATATTATCTTTGATATTTTAAATTTTAAAATAAAATAAAAGACTTGAAGTCGAACAAAAAAATCAATTGTAAAACTAGAATCGTTGAAAAATATCTTTTTGGAAATTTCTAATTTTGATTTAGGTATTTTACATTCATATTATGTTATTTACTAATATATATGATACATATAAGCTTTTTGGATTTTGTTTGGGATTTTTAGTTATATGAAAACCAATCCAAATAATCCAATCCTAAATTGATATATATTATTAGACCTAAATGAGTTTTTGTATAAATCCATACCGAAGTAATTTGAATTTTTTTTGGGTTGGGTTGCATTGGATTGTCCAAATTGGCTACCTCTAGAACTACCATAAATTGGGAACCTTGTAGACGTTTGATTGGGAAGCTCATGTAGCTTACCATTACTCGGCCTGACATTTCTTATGCTGTCAATAAGCTTTGTCAGTTTGCATCAGCTTCTAGACAATCACATCTCCAAGCTGTCCACTAGGTTCTTCATTACCTTAAAGGGACAATTGGCCAAGGTCAATTTTATCATGCAGATGATGATTACCAACTTACAGATTTCTGTGACTCAGACTAGGCTTAATGTCCTGATACTCGAAGGTTTGTCCCATGCTTCCGTGTCTTCATTGGCCAATCCTTTATCTCTTGGAAATCAAAGAAACAACATGTTGAAATCTTCTGCTGAAGCAAAGTATAGGGCTATGTCTTATATTGTTTCTGAAGTGTTCTGGCTAGCTCGTATGCTATATGATATGCAAGTTCCTTCTCCTGCTACTCCTGTGCTTTAGTGTGACAGCACTGCGATACTACATTGCAAAAAATCCTGTTTTTCATGAAGAAACAAAGTACTTAGAAGCTGATTGCCACTCTGTGCGTGAGAATGTTAAAGCTGGTGAAATCAAAACTCTTCATGTGCGTTCCGGAAATCAGTTGGTTGAAATTTTGGTTATATACAATATGTTTCAAATGTACTTTCATTTTGTTAACGAACTCTAAAATGAACTTCTAAAGATTATTTATAAATGTATTTTCCAACTAAGCATAAAAATTTATATATATATATATATATATATATATTATTTTTTTTAGAAAAGAGAAAATGAGATTGTTCTGTATTTTATTTAGTATAGGTCCATTTTTTTAAATTGTGCCTGGGGCCTCCAAATATTGGACGGCACTGCCATAACAACATATCAAAGCATCGTACAAAGGGGTTACATAGAAATGAAACTCCACAACCCCAAGACTCCATTTATTAGATGGAAAACACATTTATTATTAAAATAGTGATGATGGTGATAATGAGATGATGATGATTAAGCTTTGTGGACGTGGTCGTCCATGTCAGCAACCAAGTAGTTGCTTGGTTCGGGAAATTCATCATTGCGTTTCTCCCATATAAATGTGATCTTGCAGACACAACCATCTTCGGATTTTGGAATAAATTGGAAGATTGCCTCATACACCTTGCTGCTCCATCGCGTGACCCTCAAGTCCTACAAACTTCACCGTTTTCTTCTCATCATCTATCTCTCTCCTCTCCTTGAATTCCTCTGGTTTTCCATCTTTACACACATGTGTTCATTAATTCTCGGTCAAATTCATATGTAATGTTGCAATAAATTTCCAACATCCGACTAGGATCATACTAATCATAAGGATAAATATGTTATTATGATCAGAAAGAATTTTCGAGCGGATTATAATGTTTCCCTAGAGAGAGCTAAGTTCACAAATAATACGTTTTTTATCCACACCCGCCAATCTAAGATGGATTCAGTATATGTTGACTATGATTTCGATTGTTTGCTTATGTTTCCGTTTGTTTTTACTTTCTTGTTTAATGTATATTTTCTTCCAAATGAATCCATAATATTTGGAATTTTACACAAATTTCTTCTGTTAAATATAAGCGCAAACGTTAGCATGTATTTGCATTTACATTTTCCAAAGCCATTTTATAATAAATGAAAAAATATTATATTTTAAGGGAATCTGTGTTATTTTTTTGAAATTATTTTCCTAGAACAATGAGGCTATGCTTTCTAACGCTACTTAGAAACACATGTTTCTTCCACTTAGTTCCATGGAACAATATGCTACTACTGAAATCCGAACAAAAGTAACAGGAGATCCACTTATCCTCCGGATAGGTTTATATGCCGCCTGGCTTAGCAAGTTCATCTTCCCTTTGAGCCTCCGCTTTTTAGGTTATGCAATAGAAGGGAGGCAACACTCTGGGCTTGCAGAAATGAATGGATCAGAAAGAAGGTGTAAACGTAAACGTAGATAGTGAAATTTTAAACAATCGAGACCTATATATACATATATTCAAATATCTTCTCGAGCTAGCTTGTGACAAATTGGTACAATTATGTGTTCATTTTTTTCCGCATATTATATTAATTACCATCATAATTCATAACTTGGCAATAGACTACCAAAAGGTCCAAAACCCTAGTTTCATACATGGACTATAACTCAACTCAAATATTATATGTATATATAAAGTGTTGGAATATATATATATATATAAATAGAAAAGTTATAAGTAAATGTATACCCAATGTGTAGTTCCAAATCTTGATGGCACCGTGAGAGTCCCATTCGCCGTCGTGAACGGTGACACTTTGTAGTGTTTCTCCGCCGATCCCTTCAACGGAACCTCAGTCACGTATGTTCCCGACGTCGCCATTTTTCTCTCTCGTCTTAAAGCTTCTACTTGTTATTTGTTTTGGTTGATGAAATAAGACTTGCCGTTGCCTTGCTTTATATAGTGAAACGTGACGATAAAAAAACATGGATTACACCGTTTCTTCTTTTTCATTTGAAAGTGCATGCTAGAAACTTTTCTTCTTCTTTTTACCTACACTACTTAATAAGCATTATTAGGTCACATAAATGTACTTTTTAACTGGTAAGCTCATTTTCGACCACGTTACTAAATTGTAAATACTAATGTGGGTAGTTGCCACAACATACTTTAGACGATGATCAGGCCCCATACAATCGGGAAAACAAATAACGTGTATCATGAGCACACACAATTTAACAAAGTTCAGCAAACGTATCTACATCCTCATATACATTCATTAGAAATCATTTTGGAAATTTTAAAACAAGGCTTGTCTACTTTAAATTACTTGATACTAAAACATTTATCTGTTTGGCACCAACTAATCTCTAACACACTCAATGAAGAATTCATGTTTCTAACTCAAAGCCAAATACCATAAATCTTGCAACTAATCTTTTTATTATGTCGTTATTTTAAGAACACAACTTAGGAACCAAAAGTTTTCCACTATACAGACTCTTGTTACACCAAGCAGACTCGTCCTCGCTACAAAGCCTGTGCACGTGTTTGTATGGTGAAACAAGCTTCTCTTTTTTTTTTTTTTTTTTTTCATCTGATTTTTATTATAATAAACTTGGTGAAATACATCTGGTGGAATACACTTGGTGGAATACACTTGGTGGAATACAAAGCCGGTGGCTAACAGAAATTGCCCCGGAGGCTAAGCCGACGGACCACCAGATCCTCGGAACCTAAGCCGACGGACTACAAAATCCTCAGAGTCTAAACCCTGCGAAAGGAAGACAAGGATTTTGCCAAAACACAACCAAGGTTCTAAAACTAATGAAATCGAAGCCTCAAAAGTGAAAACTAGAGACACGCAACTAGAAAAGGAGCATAGACATAAACAACCTCTCCAGAAAAAACTACCTAAAGCAAGAAGGAACAACCGCGAAAGCATATCGAAAGAGGTAAGGAACCCAAACAGACCATATGCGGCTCCTCCTATGATGAATAAACCTACCTCAACACGTGGAGGTTCCTATGAAACTAATCTGGCAAGAAGGAGGAAACCAAAAACAATTGGATCTTCACACAAAACTCCCGGAAACGACGATGCCGGGCGAACCACGGCTTGACGACGCCTAGGTAGAATCACTTAAACAAAACCAAGATCTCGACCAGATCTTTACTGTAGAGACAAAAAGCGAGCCCACACTAACCGGACCATACCGAACACAGAAACCAGAACGGTATACGATCGAGACCGGCAAGAAGCAACTCAAACCCAAGGCACAAGGCAGAAAAAATGACGAGGTTGAAATAACTAGAACCAAAAATTAGTAGGCCTCAAATTCAAGCTCGAAACCACAACAACATCAGAGGGGTCAACTCCAAAACCAAAGCACGGCTACGAAGGATTACGCACAGACTAGATCTCGAGCAACCAAGCCTTAGCAAGAACCCAACAAAACCAGATCTGATCCCTCCACCGAAGGAACAAACGAGCACCACAGACGATGCGAAATCCCATATTCCGACGAGATCCAGAACGAACAAGGAAGAAGAAGAAATCGGCGGAAACCGAAACTCCTCGCAACAGCAGATCCGAGACCCTCTTTAGCACTTCCTCTTACACCGCTCGAAGCCTCTAAAGAACCGAGACCCCATCCTTCACTAAACCGTCGCTAACGGAGCCGAAGACGAACCCCACTTTGATGAACCACCGATTGAGTCCGAGAATACAAATACTGCTGAAACAGAAAGACGAAGACAAAAAAATAGAGGGATCCGGCGCCGGCACTATGTAAGCCGCCGGCCACCGGACCAAGCACACGGAAATTCTGAGTTTTACGGCAGCGGCGGCTCCTAGAGAGGGATTTAGGGTTTTTTGGGGGCTGTACCAGATGTGGTCGAGTGCTTCTCTCTTTTTCTTTCTCTTTTTTTTTTATTCGTTTATGTATTTTAACTGATTTAGAAATATATATATATATATATATATATATGATTTACAGATCTTTATAAAATTTAATGATTTTCGAATCTTTGGATTTACAAATCTCCACTTACACACTCCGAGCCTCCTTTCCTTTTATAATATACCAAATTCTGCAATTGCATCAGGAAATATTTTCATATCATACTATTATTTAGCAAGTGCGAAATCCTACGTGGCGACTCCAGATTCACTCTCAGACCTGTTTTTACCTTTATACCATTAATGAATCGTTTTAATTACATATGCTGCCATCGTTTAAATTGGGCTTATGGATTTTGATTTTTTTTTTATCTTGACCCATATAATTAACTGGTGATATTAAAACCTACAAATGAGTCATATTATTAAAACAGCCGGTCCATTTTATCAATAATATCAATAAACACTAGCAATAACTCATTATATTATTGATATTCAAATACTATTATTTAGCAAGTACGAAATCCTACATGGCGGCTCCAGGTTCACTCTCAGACCTGTTTTTACCCTTATACCATTAATGAATCGTTTTAACTACATATGCTGCCATCGTTTAAATTGGGCTTCTGGATTTTGATTTTTTTTTATCTTGACCCATATAATTAACTGGTGATATTAAAACCTACAAATGGGTCATATTATTAAAACAGCCGGCCCATTTTATCAATAATATCAATAAACACTAGCAATAACTCATTATATTATTGATATTCAAATACTATTATTTAGCAAATGCGAAATCCTACGTGGCGGCTCCAGGTTCACTCTCAGACATATTTTTACCCTTATACCATTAATGAATCGTTTTAATTACATATGCTGCCATCGTTTAAATTGGGCTTCTGGATTTTGATTTTTTTTTATATCTTGACCCATATAATTAACTGGTGATATTAAAACCTACAAATGGGTCATATTATTAAAACAGCCGGCCCATTTTATCAATCATATCAATAAACACTAGCAATAACTCATTATATTATTGATATTCAAAGTTGGGAAATCTACGTAATAATAGATTTCTATATTTTTGGTTCATAGTTGACGTATTTTGATGCTTGTTTTATATATTTATTTATCATACTATTATTTAGCAAGTGAAAAATCCAACGTGGCGGTTCCAGAATCACTCTCAGACCTGTTTTTACCTTTATGTCATTAATGAAATCGTTTAATTACAATCTCTTGCCATCAAAATTTTATGACTAAAATATCCTTATTTTGAACGTATATAATTGCTATGGGTTTGAGTATGTTTTTATTGTGGCCCATCTATTTTACCCGTTTTGGGTTTTAGTGTTTATTTTATTTGTCCGTTTGTTTGTGTCGGTTGTTTTAAAACCCTAGGTATTATTTTTATCGTTTGTTATAAATACGATAGAGACTACACATTAGGGCTGGGCAAAAAATCCGCTAAATCCGATTCGATTCGCTATTCGCTTTGATCCGAACCGAAAAATCCGAATATCCGAAAAGTTTCGGAGCAAAGCAAATACTTAAATGTGGTATCCGCAAAAAACAAAGCAAATCGCAAATATTATTAAAGAAAATACCGATATCCGCTCCGATCCGCATTGACGTATTATATATATATATATATATCATTTATATAAAGTAACATATATTCTAATGTATATAATTTGCTATTTTTTTTGTTATTATAGATCTACAACCGAAAAGAATTGTACTGGAATCACTTATCCTCACTAAATATTTTTTTTGTTATTATAGATCTATATATATATATATATATATGTACCTATTTTTTTTAGAATTTTGAGTTTTCAAGGTATTTTTAACGGATCGGATCGGATATCTAAAAAAATTTCGGATATTATTTTGTTCTGTTTTTTGCCCTAATGATATTGTTTTATTTGTTCTGTTTTTTGGTAGGTTATGTCGCCGTCTTCGAGGTATTATTTTGTTCGTTTTTGTGTTTATAGAATATATATTGCGCATATTGTTAGTTTTGTTGTTTATTCGTTTATTTCTTTTTTTTCTACTAATTATCGTTCTATTCGTTTTATAGGTTATAACCTCTTTTTAGAGGTATAATTCATTCTTATATTTGTTGTTTATGTATATGTGTTTTGTTATCTATTATACTGTTCATGTTGTTTATTATATCGTGAAATCATTATTTATTTTTTACTCATGATTATCGTTTTTTTTATAGGTTTTAAACTCCTCTGTGAGGTATAATTTGTTCTTATTTATTCTTAAATTTATGTGTTTTGTTCTCTATTATACATCTAGTGTTCTTTTTATCTTATATTCGTCTTTTTATTGTCTTAATTATTATCATTGTATTCGTTTTATAGGTTGTAACGTTTTTGTTAATTTCAAAGTAAGTATAGTCTGTATTTTATATATTGTATTAGTTCTAACAATAATCAGTTATTTATTTCTAACAAAAAATTGTTTATTATAAAATCTTATTTATTATTATTAAATTTGGTATGTACTTTTGTTCTAATATTTATTTTAAAATTTTAAATTAATATTAATTTGTTTACGTGTCTTGAATCTATGATGACATACATTTCTAGTAATTGTGTTTTTGTGTTAGTTATTTGATCTATTCATTTTCTTTTTCTTGCTATTGTAATGATTCTTATTTATTTATTTTTTTCCAGACTTTGACCTTTTCTATAAGGTAATTTTCTAATAATATTATCTCTACATATTTTCGTTTTTCGTTGAAAGGAGTTTGTTTATCTAATCATACTTTTTCTTTTAGGTTTTACCTCTTCAACAAGATATCTCCTTTTAATATTTTTACCCTTAAAAGAATTTGTTACATGAACCTATACTTCTTTTTTCGTATTTAACAAGGCTTCCTCTGTTTTTGAGTCTTTTATTCGATGAAGAGGTTTGTTCGGATTATGTCTGTTTTGAGGAATAATTCATAGTTCCGATAAAATAAACACTAAAACCCAAACAAACGGAACTATGAATTATTCCTCGAAAGAAAAGACAAAACATATTATTTAAAACAAAAAAAAATTATTGTTTAAATTCGAACAGTAAGCTTATGTGTTTCAAATATTTTATGTAGAAACAAGAACAAAAAAATCAAATTAAAACTCATCGATCAAATTGTTCTTGAAATGATATAATGTGGAGATTTTATTACTAATAGTGGGTCACGATGAATCGAGGACTTGAATCATCAAATGAGTTTATGTATAATTTTCAATGATTGTGTGCATGGTTAGAGTTTAGACGTTTATGGTAGGGTTTAACATCTCTAATCAAAATTTTTGATGGCATACGATTACTAAAAAAATCAATTTATACGTGTTTGTATTTGAATTTAAGATTTGATACTAGAGTTTAGGATTTAGGATCTATGTATTATTTTTAATATTTACGTGCATTTGTAAGGATTTAGGCTCCTGAATTAGGGTTTGGCACCTCTTATTTTTTTTAAGACAAATTGATGGTATAATGTTAATGAATAATTTTCTAATGTTCTCTTAAAAAAATATATTAATAAATACAAACATTTGCGGTGATTAAAGATAATAAATATGTGCACTGAAAAAGGATAACAATGATAAAAGAAAAAATTAAAATATCAAAATAATGAAATTGGTTATCTTCAAAATGAATTTTTAATATTATATACAAAATAACAATTACTTATAAAATTAGAGTGCTGATTTGTTAAATTAGATCTAAAAATTAAAAAACGAATAATAAATTCAAGATGGTATAAGTGGCATCATTTTGGTGTCTATGGTTATTTTTAATAAATTGTTAATAAATTGTTTTTGAACTCTATAAGTTGGTGTGAATTATTTTGGGACAACACATAATATTCATCGATGCGAACATAAATATTCATTTAATTGTGAATTTTTTTACAACAAAAGATATACATTTTAAAATAATACACTTTATATATATTTTTTTAATAAACATCCCAACGATTCTTTAAATCCGTCCATATCAAATTTAACATTTTTAAATGCTACAATTTTATTTTTTAAACGAGTGGTTTTGAATGAAGAAACTGAATGTGGTTTATATGAAAATATTTAAATCTCTAGAATTTTGAGTTTTTAGTTATTTTATGGAATTGAGATTTTCGTTAGTTCTGTTTATAAATTATCCATTTATATTTTGATTTTATTAGTTATATTTTAGTATTTTTATTCTAAAATATGGTGTTATGGTGTTTACGCAAAAGTTATATATCTAAATTTTCAATCTCTTTTGTTAGTCAATTAGATCCATATTATATGCAACTACGTATAAATATGAAAATGTTATATGTTATATATATCATTATACAAGATAAGGTGTCCGGTTAAGTTGATTTTTATGATTCTAAATTTTTTTTCCGTAGTACTCGATACACGATAATGTCGTGTTCGATTTGTTTTATTTAAATATATATTTTTGAAAAATGAATAGATCATCAAAAAATTTATGTTTTAGTTTCATTAATATACTAATATATTTTATTAATACACTCACCTCTTGAATCAATTTACTCTCCAGTGGTAGCCTGACTTGGGCGTCAGAGAGTCTTTAAGAGGGAAACCCCTTCTCATCATTCCGAAGATCTTCCTGACGATATTACTTATGTATTGTCCAACGCATCTCCAGAGAATCATCGTGAATATCTCACCAGAGACAACAACTTAGCCGGACGCACCTCTCATCCCCCAAGAGGACGGAAGTCCTACGTACCTGGAGCTCTCTGACTATTCCCACAGGACACTCTAAGGTTGTATGCAAGAAATCTACGACTCCGTACGGAGGACCCAAAATCTTATCCAAACAATTAGCGTTAAAGAGAAACACACCAGACGCTCCACCGAAAGAAAAGACAAAACATATATATATATATATATATAAATTCTTATTATCTAAATCCGAACAGTAAGCTCATGTGTTTCAAATACTTTATGTAGAAACAAGAACAAAAAAAATCAAATTAAAACCCATCGATCAAATTGTTCTATGAAATGATATAATGTGGAGATTTTATTACTAATAGTGGGTCACGATGAATCGAGGACTTGAATCCTAGCCTATGCATTTTCTGTAAACCATCAAATGAGTCTATGTATAATTTCCAATGATTGTGTGCATGGTTAGGGTTTAGATGTTCATGCTAGGGTTTAACATCCCTGATCAAAGAATTTGATGGCATATGATTACTATAAAAAATCAATATATACGTGTTTGTATTTGGATTTAAGATTTGATGCTAGAATTTAGGATTTAGGATCTATGAATTATTTTCAATGTTTATGTGCATTTACAAGGGTTTAGACTTCCATGTTAGGGTTTAGTACCCCTTTTTAGAAAAAAAAAATTGATGTTACAATGTTAATGAATAATTTTATAATGTTCTCTTCAAAAAAATATTAATAAAAAATATAAATAAATACAAATATTTGCGTTGAGTAAAGATAATAAATGTGGGCACTGGAAAAAAAGGATAACAATGATAAGAAAGAAAAAAACTTAAAATATCAAAAATAATGAAATTTGTTATCTTCAAAATAATTTTTTTTAATCTTATATACAAAAAAAAAATTACTTATAAAATAAGAATACTGATTTTAAAAATTAGATCTAAAAATTAAAAATTGGATAATAAATTCAAAATGGTATAAATTGCATCATTTTCTTAGGAATCATTTTGGTGTGAATGATTATTTTTAATAAATTGTTAATAAATTATTTTTAAACTCTATAAATTGGCGTGAATCATTTTGGGACAACTTATGACATTCGTCGTGCGAACATAGAACATTAATTTAATTGTGAAAATTTTTTACAACAAAATATATACATTTTAAAATAATACACTTTAGATTTTTTTAATAAACGTCCTAACGATTTTTTAAATCCGTGCATACAAAATTTAACACGATTCGTACTTAAGTGATTACATAGGTTGACTAATCGATTTTAATATATATAAATTTTTAATATTTAAACGTGTATGACAAAACATATAAATTCTAACATTTATAAACGTACAAAAATGATATGTATTGTGCATAAATGTAATAAAGTTGAATACTTTTGATCAAAGATCTGTTAATGTCATTATTTTTAATATTTTATGTGTAAAATTGATCAAAACATATGCAAATGTTATTTATTTCAATATCTTTCAAGTGTAAAATTGATCTTCATTATTCGTGTAAATTATAGAGCATACGATAAATCAGATAAATTTTAGATTTATATGAATTTGTGGGACATAACAAACGAAAACATATATTTTTTCTAATAATGAATTGTATAAATATATGCAAGTGTGATCAAATATGTATAATAGACTACATCATAATAAAAATATTTGTATAGTATATTAATCTAAATACATATATACACAATATATAATGTTGTTATAAATATAAGAATAAAAAATTTGTTAATATATCAGAAAAAAATTAAAAATAGATGATATGGTAAGTCTAAAATATTACATTTAGTTAGGTTTAAATTTGTAAAACATGTATTAATGGGCTTATGTTATAAAATTTATGAGAATGTGTAGAGATTTCCACCATGGCATATAGTTTTAATTGAAATGTTCTGATTGGTTAAATTAAATGACATGTCCCCTAAAATTCTCTATGAACGACATCTATGATTTTTTTGTGAATGTCTCCTTAATTAATATATATATAGGATTGTATTGTTTAAACGAGTGGTTTTGAATGGAAGAAAATGAATGTGGTTTATAAGAAAATATCTTAAAGTCTCTAAGATTTTGAGTTTTTAGTTGTTTTATGGAATTGAAAATTTCCTTAGTTCTATTTATAAATTATCCATTTCTATTTTATTTTTTTAGTTATATTTTAGTATTTTTATTCTAAAATATGGTGTTTACGCAAAAGTTATATATCTATATTTTCAATCTCTTTTTTTTTTTAGTCAATTAGATCTATATTATTTACGACTACATATAAATATGGAAGAAGTTATATATTATATATCATTATACGAGATAAGGTCGGCTAAGTTGATTTTTATGATTCTCAAATCTTTCTCCGTAGTATTCGATACACGAAAATGTCGTGTTCGATTTGTTTTATTTAAATATGTATTTTTGAAAAATAAATAAATGATCAAAAAAATTATGTTTTAGTTTTATTAACATACTAATATATTTATTTTCCCGTGCAAAGCGCGGAGCCCACCTAGTTTTATCATATCTTCCAAATATCTGCAATTTCTTTTAATCATTTGATAGTGCATGCTAGAATCTTATCTTCTTCTTTCTATTTAACCTACGCTATTTAATAACCATTAATATTGGGCCATATAAATGTGTGTATTTTTATTGGTTCGACCACGTTATTAATGTGGGTCGTTGGCCTAACATCCTAACATTCACACATTCATCGCTAAGACACATATACATGGCAATCAACATTTTTATTTTTATTTATTTTATAACCAAGGGGGTGATCCGAATTTTTACCACCCGACTAATTCCTCCAGGGTGAGTATAGCCGTCAAGTAGCCCACTCACCAAATTTTCTAATAGATTTAAAGCATGACACTATTTCGACTAGCCAAATGAGAGTGGTTAGATAATTCCACGCTTGAAATGAATTGATCCTTGATCTAGACCAACATGGCAACTCTTCCCCAAGTGAGAATCACTAACCTACTACCACTTGATTAATCTACATGTATTCGTAAGCAGATTTGTAAAAGCGAAGTGTTTAAAAACTCATAAACGAGTTTTTTTTTTTAGAAATCGAAAACATATTGAAAACTTCAAATATATAAAACACCTTTAATAAAATTATGTATATTTATACACGTATACCTGCAACGTATATATGTTTATATAAATAAAAATATTAAATTGAAATGTCTATTCTTTTTTTTTAATTTCCTCAAGCAAAATATTTTTATCGATTTTAATTATTTTATTTTATTTTATTCAATAATGGTTTAATTGCATAGTGATTTATACTAATGCCACTCTCATGTTATAATCTGAATTCAAATATAATAATATGCATGTATAAGTTGTATGTGAAAATATGTATAAATCGAAATCAATATTTATACTAATTTAAAAGTCGAGCGGGTAAGAACAAAGTTTGATTTTTTCCTATTACAATCCGAATAGGAAGTACTATAGAAAAAAAGAAATATAAAATTGAGTTTGATCCAATTCATGGCATGGTGATGCATTAAATAGTTCAGAGATTTGGTTCGTAATGGTTGGCCCGGACTACATAATTATGATTTGTATAGTACTCTGCCAAATTTAGAAAAAAATTCGAGAGACCTAAAATAAAATAAAAAGGTGAGAAATTTATTGGTCATACTTTCTTCATGTTATTGAATGTATGGAAAATAATTGAATGTATGTTTCAAGCAAAAAATAAAAATAAGAGAATTAGAAAATTATTTAAATATGTTATTGGTGTTGAGAAATGACAATCTTGTGTCTGAAAATATAGTAGGTATATAGTTTGGTATTGTTTTCCTTTATATTAAATATTGGTATGGACAGTCATCATTGTTGAGATAATAATGACTGGTTTAAAAAGTAAATTTTTTAATTATATTAAAAAGAGACTAAATGATAGGGTAAATGGTTGGCTAGCAAAGTTTATATCAAAAGGAGTAAAAGAGATTTTCATTAAATCAGTCGTTCTTACTTTTCCAATTTACATCATCTTATGTTTCATATTCCCTCAGTCGTTAACTTTTAAGTTAACCAGTGTAATATTAAAATTCTAGTGGAATTCCAATGGATGTAACAACATTTTCATTGGATAGCATGGAAAGATATTATGCATCCCAAAAAAGAGGGTGGTCTAGGTTCCGCTCTCTAGAACACTTTAATGCAGCCTTGCTAGCAAAAAAAGTTGGGGCAACTATATCAAATTTCAAATTTTCTAGTGGTGACAGTCCTCAAGGGGAGGTATTTTAGGCACATACACCGTCTAAAGGATAAAAAATCACGTTCACCATCTTTCGGCTGGAAAGTATACTTTCAGCAAGGGATCTGTTATATCAAGAAAGTCGAGTGATTATGGGTTCCGAAAATGGTATTGCGGTGTGGGATGATCCGTGGATTTTCGACAAGTTTCATCGGGCGGAAGGAGGCAGAGAAAGTGTTCTACACCCTAATTTAAAGGTCAATCATTTAATTATTCTATTTACGAAGGACTGGCACCTGCCAATCCTTCAGGAATTTATGGATCTGGGGACATTCCACTAATTAGTGGACTTGATATAAGTCCATCTTTTAAATCGGATATTATAATTTGATATTTTACAAAATTTGGTAGATATACGGTAAAGTCATGCTATTGTTTATCCCAAGTATTAACATCGGATAATGAAGATAATTATGTAGGAGAACCAAGTCTCACTGCGTTAAAAGCACATGTTTGAAAACTTCAATGCCCAGCTAAAATTAAGCATTTTATAGGCAAGTTATATCAGAATCATTGGCAGTATCATCGAGGCTAAACCATCGTGAAATTAATTGTTCCACAATTTATCAGCGTTGTGGTAGAGCGAAGGAGATGATTAACCATGCGATCTTTGAATGTCCCCAGTTTCACAAACATGGGCCTTATCTCCAATTCCCTCGGGTACAAATTCATTTCCGTCATGTTCGGTTTTTTCTAACTTAGACTTCTTTTTTTGACGTAATCCATGGCAGAAAGACCACATTGGAAAACAAGGTATATTTCCATGGGTTATGTGGTTCATATGGAAATCAAGGAATACAAAGTTTTTTCAAGGGACCGATTTGGAACCACCAGATATCCTACATCTTGCCGAGAGTGAATTTATGGCGTGGAAGGAAGCACAATCTAGTGCATCCGGGCCACGAGAAGCGCACCAGTCATTGGCACAACAATCCTCTAGTGTCGGATTCAATACTCCTCAATGCGAGAGGTCAATGACGGTGTATGTCACCCTTACAATCGGAGATGGAAACCTTAATGTGGGTGATGTTGTCCATTCTGGATAAGGATGTAGCTTATTAGCTTGCCAGATTTTTGAGACGGGTTATTTAGAGTTGGTTAACATGACTCAATTTCCAGAGGAATGGCCCGTCTTTTCCAATATTACAAATAAGTTTGGTGATATTCAAGCTAGATTTCCTAGTTTTTCTTTAAATCTTAAAGCCGACTGTTTGGTCCGATCAGCCCATTCTAGGTTGATTGAATTTTCTTTTGTATGTGACTCTCCTCTAGCTCGAGTAACCAATAATGGATATTTATTTAATAAAATGTTTAACTGATAAAAAAAAGTTGCGGCAACTTTTGCCGAGATAAAAAAAGAGAAGAAGATGGATTTTTTATATAATCATAAGTGATCCAAGGTATCGGACTATGCAATACACATCATGTATGCATGAACTTTATGCAATTATGCTATCAGTTGATTATACATTTTTCGACTAATTTTAAGAATATAAATGTTCATTGAAAAAACTTTTCAACTGGATTTTAATTGAAGGATCCAAAATTTAATTTTGTTTACAAAAATGGCCATCAACCATTACTTAATCAAACCGCCACAAAATTATTTTTAGTGAATTTACGTATTTCTCCCGGTCAACTACCTTTAGACCAAAATGCATTGGGCAAGAAGACGGAATTAACATCAACTTAATATGTTACCATATTTTTAGAATCTTGTTATATTTTCTTGGAATAGACATTACTAACAAAATGAAACGGTCTTTGTTGGGGTCAAAACCCTCCCAGCTGTGATCAATGGGAAAATGGCTAAGTATGAAAATACGAAGAATTGGGCAAGGCCGAAATTGTGCCTAAGTAATTTATGTACGAGTCCACTTAAGCACAAGAGAGGCCATTCCGGCCAAAGCAGCTCCATTTTCGGCAAGGCTTAGTCTTCATTTAGGCAAGCCTTGTTCCCACTTAGGTAAGCTTTGTCTCCACTTAGGCGAGCCTTGCCTTCACTTAGGCAAGCCCCAGCTTTGGCCATAGCTCATATCGGCAAGCCTTGGCATCGGCAAGCTTTAGCTTCGGCAAGCCTTGGCGTCGGCAAGGCCTGGCTTCGGCAACAGCCCACATCGGCAAGCCTTGGCATTGGCAAGAAAGAGATTTCAGCTGAAGTGTTCCACATCGGCACAGCCCGGCTTCGGCAAGCCTCCACTTCTGCATGGCCTTGGCTTCGGCAAGCCTGGCTTCGGCAAGCCTCCACTTCGGCTTGGCCCTGGCTTCGGCAAGCCTCCACTTCGGCATGGCCCTGGCTTCGGCAAGCCTCCACTTCGGCATGGCCCTGGCTTTGGCAAGCCTCCACTTCGGCATGGCCCTGGCTTCGGCAAGCCTCCACTTTGGCATGGCCCTGGCTTCGGCAAGCCTCCACTTCGGCAAGCCTGGCTTCGGCAAGCCTCCACTTCGGCATGGCCCTGGCTTCGGCAAGCCTCCACTTCGGCATGGCCCTGGCTTCGGCAAGCCTCCACTTCGGCAAGCCTGGCTTTGGCATGGCCCTGGCTTCGGCAAGCCTGGCTTTGGCATGGCCCTGGCTTCGGCAAGCCTGGCTTCGGCAAGCCTCCACTTCGGCATGGCCCTGGCTTCGGCAAGCCTCCACTTCGGCAAGCCTGGCTTCGGCATGGCCCTGGCTTTGGCAAGCCTGGCTTCGGCATGGCCCTGGCTTCGGCAAGCCTGGCTTTGGCAAGCCGCCACTTCTGCATGGCCTTGGCTTCGGCAAGCCTGGCTTTGGCAAGCCTCCACTTCTGCATGGCCTTGGCTTCGGCAAGCCTGGCTTCGGCAAGCCTCCACTTCGGCATGGCCCTGGCTTCGGCAAGCCTGGCTTCGGCAAGCCTCCACTTTGGCATGGCCCTGGCTTCGGCAAGACTCCACTTCGGCATGGCCCTGGCTTCGGTATGGCCCTGGCTTCAGCAAGCCTCCACTTCGGCATGGCCCTGGCTTCGGCAAGCCTGGGTTCGGCAAGCCTCCACTTCGGCAAGCCCTGGCTTCGGCATGGCCCTGGCTTCGGCAAGCCTCCATTTCGGCGTAGCCTGGCTTCGGCGCAGCGTCACTTCGGCACACGGAGACATGGCCACTTCGGCACACAGAGACGCGTCACTTCGGCACACGGAGATGCGTCCCTTCGGCGCACGGAGACGCACCACTTCGGCCAAGCTCCACTTCGGCCACGCTCCTCTTCGGCCACTTCGACCACAATCCACTTCGGCCACGATCCACTTCTTCCACGATCCACTTCGGCCACGATCCACTTCGGCCACGATTCACTTCGGCCACGATCCACTTCGGCCACGATCCACTTCGGCCAACGAGCTCGCTTCGGCTATGATACGAATCCACTTAGGCACGATACGAGCTCGTTTCGGGCGAAGTCATTTTTATATGAGACTGCTTGGCCTAAGTCAAAATCATACGAGACTGTTTGGCCGAAGTCAAAATCATACGAGACTGTTTGGCCGAAGTCAAAATCGTACGAGACTGCTTGGCCGAAGTCAAAACCATACAAAGCTGCCTGGCCGAAGTCATTTTCATACGAAACTGTCTAGCCGAAGTCAAAGCTGCCGAAGACGATCCTGGCCGAAGTCATTTCCATACGGAGCTGTCCGGCCGAAGTCAATTCCATACGGAGCCAGAAGACGACGCGGCCGAAGTCATTTCTATACGAAGACAACAAGCCCATCTCTGGCCTACAACAATACAAAGGCCCACGAAGTCAAGCTGGCTTAGTTAAGAAGGAAATCACAAAGGATTAGGGGGTTTTCCTGATCCCTTTAGGATTGACCTGGCCGACTCAAACTAGTATATATATCGATGTACATCTCTTGAAAAGGGGATCCGCAATTTACTTAGCAAAAAACCCTAGACTTTTTTGCTCTCAAACTCTTGTACGAAAGCTTTTCGACACAGCTTAATAAAAACCATCTTTGGATCTCTCCATTCGTGGTTCATCCGCAGAAATTTCATCCCCCTTAACAAACCTCCGACAAATTCTAATTGTGTTGATTTCGACACCCACAATTTGGCGCTAGAAAGAGGGGGATTTGAAACTTTCTTACTCCAAGGAACCACCGCACGAACGATTCGAAGAAGATGACTAGCGATGGACGAACCAACGACCCGCAGGACTCGGGGATCGATGGATCTGTGATGTATTGCGTTTTTACGCACTCTAACATATGTTTTTAACGGTTTTTCGAGTCGTTTCTATGGTTTTAGTGTCATTTCAGGGCCAGAACATGTTTGGATGAGAAAAGAGGCATAAGGAGTAAGGATTAGAGCAAAGCGGCGGAAAAAGACTCAGATCGATGATCCACATATGGATCGATCGATCCAACACTCCAGCCAAAACATCGTATACATTTAGGATCGACCTGATGAGACCGGATCGATCGATCTAGCTTGGATCGATCGATCCAAGTCTAGATCGATCGATCCAAGATACCCGGACCTTTTGGATCGACATGAGAAGCTCAGATCGATCGTGCCAACATCAGATCGATCGATCCAATCATGGATCGATCGATCCAATCTATTTTTCGACGAGAAAAAGGAAATTTTTAATTTCCTATTTTCAGAGGGTTTTGCCGTTTTTCTCTCCAACATTTTTTTTTAGATATATATTCGAGTTTAAGCCATTGTTTAGGCTAAGCCTTTTTTACTCTTCCATACTTTTGAGATTCTAGTTTTCTACAATTCTGAACCCTATTATTCTAATCTATCATGAGTTTTTCTTCATCATCAATTGCTTTGATTTTCTCCATGTCTGAGTAGATCCCTAGTTAGGTTTAGGGTTTCAAGGGAATTTATGAATCATTGAATCAGACATAGATAGGGTTTTATCATCTTGTCTTCACCTATCGTTGTTCTCATTGCTTAGATTAAATTGATCACTTAATCTTTGATTTTAGGTTTAATCTATTCATCAAAAGTGTTATAGATTGCTTGATAGAACATAGGTGAGCAAATTGTCCTTAGCCAACGAAAGCTGATGTTAAGGCAATTTGTGAACATATCAAACCTGCTCGTTAATGCTTGTTTAGAATTCTAAGATCAAACGACAGTTTAGATTCTTAGGTTACTAGATAAAGTAATTGATACCACGATAGTGGATTGGTTAAACATTCATGTTTGAGTTTAAGACTGCGCTTATTATTCCCTGAATAATTTTCTGGTTCATGATCTCTGAATTCCTGCGAATTGCCCTAGACTTAACGCTTGTTTTTAATTGATTTTACATCGTTTTTAAATTGCTATTTCGTTTCACTTTTCAACAAACAACCATATTGTCATCTTAGTTTAATTTCACTCATATAGATTCGTAGCGTTTCACTTGGTTCTCGTGGATTCGATCCCTAAATACTACTTCGTTTGCTGTGCACTTGCAGTGATATTTTAGGGTTAAAACTCTGTGTATCAATCTGGAGCAACAGATGCACCAACGCCTGCAGTCTTGGAGACGAGCCCGGAGGCCCTATCACAGATCAAGACGATGTTGGAGACGCTGCTCAAGAAGGCGGAGAAGCAGGACAAGCTAAACACGACGATGACCGATAAGCTCGAAGTCCTTACAACAGCGAGCCGAGCCCGTGGTAGAGGCCCAGGAGTTGACCTAATGAGGTGCCCTCTTCGACGTCTCAACCCAACGGCCCTCGATTTCTCAACACCCCACCATGCGACGAGAACCCAAGGTGGATTGTTCCCTACAAACCGACCAACCACGACCGCTGAACTGAACGCGACACCGCAGGAGGCGAACATGCAGACTATGGGCGGAATGAATCCAGTGATCAACCTGGAGGATAACCCAGAGGGTGAACGCGACTTGGAACACCACCGCGAAGCTGAACTCACGGGTGCGATCCAAACTCGAAATGAACAAAGCAACACCAACCTTGGCCATGACCAAGACCTTACCGAAGAGGAGGAGAACATCCTCTGGGCCCAACGAGCCCAGATCGAGGAAGAGCGCAAAGCGATGATCCGATCCCAAAAGGAGGAGATGGCCGAAATCCGGGCAGGCATGGAGCAAGCTGCCACTGAGATGAAATTCGTTCGATCTCAGATGCATAGGGCTACGAGCAAGGCTCGCGAGCTCGACCGAGTGCTTGAAGAAGCACAAAACACCCCATTCACGACTCGAATCACTAAGGCAAGGGTTTCTGATCCGGGGAAGATGAAGATACCAATCTACGAAGGTAAAACTGATCCAAAGGAGCACTTGACCGCCTTCGCAGTAGCAATGGAATGAGCAAACAGAGAAGGAGAAGAAGATGCTGGACAATGTCTCTTGTTCGTTGAGCACCTTAAAAGCCCAGCTCTCCAATGGTTCTCCAGGCTGGGAAGAAATTCGATCGACAATTTCAATCAGCTGTCGTCGGCATTCCTTAAACATTATGCTATATTCATGGAACGTCGAACATCCGATGCGGATCTGTGGACCATGGGGCAAGGACAGAACGAGACATTGCGAACCTTCATCGGACGGTTCAAGTCAGTACTGTCGAAGGTAGAAGGAATAAGTGACGAAGCCGCACTGTAAGCGTTAAAGAAAGCCCTGTGGTTCGACTCCGATTTTCGGAAGGAGATTGCGCTGAACGCACCAACCACGATCCAGGATGCATTGCACCGAGCGACGGACTTTGCCTCCAACGAAGAAGAAGTGAAGATCCTAGCCCAGAAACACGGAAAGACGAAGTCCACGAACCACCCTCCCTCTGCTCCGAACCCACCGAACAACAGAAAGGGCAACCAAGGCCCTGGATACATCCAACACGAAGGGGGATTCAAAGGAGCCCATAACTACCAAGTTGATTCGTCAAGCTATGGGCAAGGACGAGGTCAAGGCCGAGGAAGAGGTACATGGAGTAGCACGTGGACCAGAGGCCAAGGAACTTACGACGAAATGGCTTATTGCGAACATCACCATATCTTCGGTCACTCAACTGCAAATTGCCGCATCCTAGGTTTGAAACTCGCTGCTAAACTGGCGGCTGGCAAACTCAAAGGCGATATTAGCCTCAAGGATTTCGAAATGGATACCAACACAAACCGCCTAGAATAGGCAAACAAAGATCTCCCTAAGCGAGGGAGGCAAGACGACGAAGCACCACAATCTGGACCAAGAAGACGGATCAACATGATAATGGGTGGATCTCACTATTGTTCGGATACCGTCTCATCGATTAAAGCTTTTCAACGACGAGCCGATGTCAGCATTAACTGGTCCGCACCCTCCAAGTTCCCTGACGACGTAATCTCATTCGCAGAAAGGGAAACAACCGGAATCGACAAACCACACGATGACCCTCTCGTAATTGAGTTGATCATCAGTGGCTATGACGTAGCCCGGGTGCTGGTGGATACAGGCAGTACAGTGGATATAATCTTCAAAGAAACTCTCAAAAGAATGGATATCAATCCGTCCGACATAGTGGCTTCCCCTAAACCATTGACTGGATTTTTCGGAGAAATGACAATGACAATCGGGACGATCAAGCTGCCTGTAGAAGCTGGGGGTGTCATCAAGCTCGTCGAGTTCTCGGTAGCCGATCACCCATCAATCTCTAACGTCATCGTCGGCACACCTTGGTTAAATTCAATGCGCACCGTATCCTCGACCTACCACCTCTGCGTCAAATTCCCAACACTAAGCGGAATCTAAACAATTTTGGGAAATCAGAAGGAGTCCCGCGTATGCTTCCTCGCTGCACACAAGCTAAGGAATCCTGTCACCGACCCAATAGCCAAGTCAGAACGCAAGAAGATGAAGATAGACAGGGAGCCAGTAAAAGATCTCTCCAAGCTCTTATAGCAATTACAGATTGCGGAGGATCGCGAAGAAGAACCAGTCGAACAGCCCTGCGACCCCGTAATATCAGTTTGCATCGACGACGAACACCCGGAACGATGCGTAGAGATTGGATCCGCCCTCGACGAAAAAATCAAGGACGAACTGGTTTCATTCTTAAAAGAAAACGTGGACACTTTCGCGTGGGCAGCAGAGGATATGCCCGGAATTGATGTCGGCGTAACCAGTCACGAATTGAACATCGACCCAACCTTCAAACCAATCAAGCAAAAACGGAGAAAGTTGGGTCCTGACAGGGCGAAAGAAGTGAACGACGAGGTCGAAAGACTCTTACGAGTCGGGTCGATAATGGAAGTCAAATACCCGGATTGGCTGGCGAATCCTGTTGTAGTCAAAAAGAAGAACGGAAAATGGCGGGTGTGTATCGATTTCACCGATTTAAACAAGGCGTGCCCGAAAGACAGCTTCCCACTACCACACATTGACCGACTGGTCGAAGCAACGGCCGGTAACAAGCTCTTATCTTTCATGGACGCATTCTCTGGATACAATCAATTCTAATGAATCCCGACGATCGTGAGAAGACAGCCTTCATTACGGATCGTGGAATCTATTGCTACAAGGTGATGCCTTTCGGCCTCAAGAACGCCGGAGCCACATATCAGCGCTTAGTAAACAAGATGTTTGCTAATCAACTCGGAAGAACGATGGAGGTGTACATAGACGACATGCTGGTGAAATCGTAGAGGCAACGGATCATGTGTTACATTTGGAGGAATGTTTCCGACAGCTCAACTCGCACAACATAAAGCTCAACCCGACAAATGTAGATTCGCAGTCACGTCCGGCGAGTTTCTTGGTTACTTAGTTACTCATCGCGGAATCGAAGCGAATCCAAAGCAGATCGACGCCTCATCTAGATGGCTTCCCCAAAATCAAAACGTGAAGTACAGAGACTGATTGGCAGGGTGGCTGCACTCAACAGGTTTATTTCGGTCACCGATAAGTGCTTACCTTCTACGACACTTTACGAGGAAACAAGAAATTCGAATGGACAGAGAAGTGCGAAGAGGCTTTCCAGCAGTTGAAGGATATCTCGCCAGTTCCCCGGTGCTCGCAAAGCCAGTCGAGGGAGAGCCGCTCTTCCTATACACCGCAATCTCCACCACGGCAGTAAGCAGAGTACTCATTCGCGACCAACGGGGCGAGCAGAAACCAATTTTTTACGTCAGTAAGACCCTCACCGACGCAGAGACAAGATACCCATAGATGGAGAAATTGGCTCTATCGGTGGTCATGTCTGCCAGGAAACTAAGGCCGTACTTCCAATCACACTCCATTGTGGTCCTTAGTCCTTTACCCCTACGGTCGATTTTGCACAGCCCAAGCCAATCCGGGCGATTGGCCAAGTGGGCTATCGAGCTCAGCGAGTACGACATCGAGTATCGCGGACGAACCTGCGTAAAATCACAAGTACTTGCCGATTTTTTAATCGAGCTTCCGGAGGAGAGCCTCGCCGAAGGAAACCTGAATTCGACTTGGCAACTTCACGTTGACGGCTCATCATCCAAAAATGGTTCAGGGGTCGGGATACGTCTAACATCACCAATGGGCGAGATACTTGAACAATCCTTCCGCCTAGGTTTTCACGCCTCCAACAACGAAGCAGAATACGAAGCCCTCATTGCCGGATTAAAGCTTGCGCAAGGACTCAAGATTGATTGCATTCACGCGTTCTGCGATTCACAGTTAGTCGCAAACCAGTTCAGCGGGGAATACGCAGCTAAAGACGATCGTATAGAGGCGTATCTGAAAGTCGTCAAAGACTTGACTGCTCAGTTCAAAGAGCTCACACTCACGCGTATTCCACGAGGAGAAAATACTTCGGCTGATGCACTGGCCGCCCTCGCATCCACTTCTGATCCAGCCTTGAAACGAGTTATTCCGGTGGAATTCATCGAGCGCCCAAGCATCACTCTCACGGAAACAGTGAGTGTAGTTACTCGATCCCAAGCCGCCAGGACTGCAAGGGAGAAAGCCTGTGCACCAGACAATGCTGGAGATGACGCTGACGAACGAGAAGCAGTAATCAACGGCTCGATGGTCTAGGACGAGACATACACGGCAGACGAAAGACAGGCCTCTCGAATGGAAATAGATGCAGTCGTCGAAGACAAAGATTCTGCGAATGCTGCAGAAGAAGCAACGTCTATGGATGAGGACTTTACGACCCTCCCCTCCAACGTCGACCCCTGCCACGAAACTGGAGTCGTCAAGATGAATGGAGCGTACACGGGCATACAGTATGGCTGCGACAAAGGGTGGCTCGACGACATCCGCGGATACATCTGCGATGGTATCTTACCTTCAGACAAATGGGCAGCCCGAAAACTTCGGACGCAAGCAGCGCGCTACATCTTGCTCGACGGCAATGTTCTCAAATGGCGATTCTCGGGGCCATTACTCGCCTCCGTCGAAGGAAAGGAGGCAAGGGCAATCATGGAGGAGGTCCACGGCGGCTCCTGTGGTAACCATTCGGGGGGACGAGCCTTGGCAATAAAAATCAAACGACACGGCTATTACTGGCCGACCATGATACAAGATTGCGAGAAATACTCGTCCAGGTGCGAAAAGTGTTAACGTCACGCACCGATGATTCATCAGCCAACCGAGATGCTTTCTTCAATATCGTCGCCCTATCCATTCATGCGATGGTCCATGGACATCGTTGGACCTTTGCATCCATCAAAGCAGAAACGATTCCTACTGGTCCTGACAGACTATTTTTCCAAGTGGGTGGAGGCAGATTCGTACGCCTGCATCAAAGACGCACAAGTCGAAAGTTTTGTATGGAGGAACATCATATGCCGACATGGAGTCCCATACGAGATCGTCACCGACAATGGATCACAGTTCATTTCCACAAGGTTCGAAGCTTTCTGCGAGAAGTGGAAGATCCGGCTAAGCAAATCCACCCCACGATATCCACAAGGCAACGGCCAGGCTGAAGCCATAAACAAAACGATTCTCGATGGTCTCAAGAAACGCCTCGACCAGAAGAAATGCAGATGGGCCGACGAACTGGAAGGTGTATTGTGGTCTCATAGAACGACACCGCGACGAGCGACTAACGAAACTCCGTTCGCTCTCGTCTATGGGACAGAATGGTCATTCCACCAGAGATAAATTTTCCTGGAGTCCGCCAAAGACTACTCCCAGACAAGAAAGACTCAATCACTTGTTGATGCTTGACGAGTTGGACTTGATCGACGAATGAGGGATCAAGCCTTGATCCGAATTCAGAATTACCAGAATGCAGCGGCGAAATACTACAACTCTCACGTACGAAATCGACCGTTCTACGAAGGAGACCTGGTCCTACGGAAAGTTTTCCAGAATACTGCTGAGCGGAACGCTGGCAAACTCGGAGCAAATTGGGAAGGACCTTACAAAATCACGAAAGTAGTCCGACCCGGAGTGTACGAAATCGCCAACATGTCTGACGTCCCAATACCAAGATCGTGGAATGCAATGCACCTCAAGAAGTACTATACTTAGGATACTTCACATGAACTACGGGGCGGCTTGATCCCTGCAAAGGGTACGTAGGCAGCTCATCTTCGGATGGATTCAGCTGCCCCCCTCCTAAAAAAGGGGGGGGGGGAGTGGGTACGTATACTCCCACTTTTGTAATAGACTCCGCGTCTACTTAATGCAAGCTTCTCGAAGCAATTTTCTTCATATCACACCCTCCACGGGTTACTAAAGCCTTAACAGAAACAGGCATCACATACACCTTTCACGAATCACTTAAAGTCCCTAACTAAAACAGGCGACGCTCTTCACCCTCGTTGCTGCTGGCCACACAATGACTACTACATCCTTTACGGATCTAACTACTACATCCTAGCAAATTAAAAGCGTGCGCTATATAAATAACATGTCCATTGTCGGAGCGGATATGCTTACGGTAGCGTATCCGTAAACCGAAATGTTCATCCTAAACCCAACAACAAATCGTTGGTCCTAACAGTACTACATGTTCATTGTCAGAACGGATATGCTTACGGAAGTGTATCCGTAAACCGAAATGTTCATCCTAAACCCAACAACAAATCATTGGTCGCAACAGTACTACGTGTCCATTGTCGGAGCGGATACGCTTACGATAGCATATCCGTAAACCGAAATGTTCATCCAAAAATCCAACAAACAAATCATTGGTCAGAACGCTGTGCTCATAATCGAAGCAGTATGCTTACACTACATAATTATTCGAAACGAAACAAACGAATCATTGGTATTAACACTAGCGCAAACTATAGCGAAACGGATCAGTCCTCCTTAAATAAAAAAGTAGCATTCAAGCAACAAGCTTCAACAACAAAGAAACGACACAACCGAAGCCAAAGCCACAAGGCAAACATAAACAAGTCAATATGGATAAAGCCATCCAGGCACCATGTCCAAATAACGTCAAAGCATAATTAAAATGATGACTTGGGCAGTTCTCCATCATAATCATACCTTACCCCTTGAAGACGCACCCTATTCATCATCGGAGGATTCGGCCGTCGTCTCGGATTCAGAGGCTTCGTTCGAACCAAGCCTACCCCTGTTGGATCGGGCGAAAATGCGAACGCCGACATCCGCCGCCAACACCTCCACAGACTCATTACCAAACGCGACGTCGGCCGAGTCTTCAGAGATCGGCGAGACCACTAGGTCGTTCCCCAACGAGGCGACCAACTTATCAAACTCGTTACCGGCACCAGCGTACCTCGCTCTCCATCCCTCGAGTTTCTCATTTTCGGCATCCATCAAAGGTGGTTCATCACCACGGAGCAGCGCAAGGAGTTCAAGGTTCCCGTCAACTTGGGCAAGATCGACGATGCTGTTCTTCGACGATTCGCCCAAGATCTCGATCTTCTCCTTGGCTCGGTCGACTTTAGATTGAAACTTCTCGGCCAGTCTGCGCATCGCCCCCTTCTTGGCCCGTTCAACCTTCTTATCGGTCATAGCCCTCTCTGAGCTCAACATCCGCTGGAGCTCGGCTACTTGAGCCTCTTGCTGGACCCGATAGGACTCCAAGTCTTCCTTCTGTTTCGACGCTGTCTCCGTCGCAGCGTCGCGCTCACGCTCGGCTTCGGTAAGCTTTGATCGAAGCCCTTCGGCCATTTTCCGTGCACGTTCGGCCCTCCTCGTATTCTTACGAACTTCCGCCTCGTAACCGGACGTCATCTTGTTAATAGAGGCCACGAACTGAACGGAGAGAGAAAGAGAGATCAGGCATCGCATTTTCAACGAAGTACAAAACAAGGAGTTCGACGCAAACTACCTTAGCACCACAGCGAGATATTTCAGCATAAGGCTTGCTTTGGGATAAAGTATCGGGAGGGGGAAAACAATCCCCCTTGGAGAGAATCTTGGAGAAGAGAGTGGCCAAGGCCGACGCATCGTCACAAAACAGGTCAGCAGCGAACGGCTAAGATACGGGTTGCGAGGGCAGCTCGTGCTCGGCGGCACTACTAACCGATGCGTTGTGCCTTTTTCGTCCAGGAGCATCATCCTTTCGAGGATCTCTCCCCCTGTCAGCCTTTGCCGAGACACGTCTCCGGATCGGCCTCACCTGATCGGCATCCTCACTCGTAGCCACAGCCTTGACCTTTCTGCGGTGAACCGGAGGCAAGTCCAATCGCCCAAGACCCAACACGACCTCTCTCACAATGGGGATCGACGGAGCCAGCGCGGACGGTTCAACAGATGAGTCGCCCGAGGGGAAAGCAAGGGCAGCACTTAGCTGCACCGCAGAAATCTCAGTTCGGCCGACCTCGGCTTGCTCCATCGTGGCGCGGCTTTCGGCCTCCATCCTTTCGCGAACAAATGGTCTTTTCCCCATGGCTCCCTTCGTACTACTAGAAGAACACGAAGGAGTCGAACTCGGAGAATAATACCCAAAGTATCGTGCCCGCGCTCTCTCTACTCTTTGAAGAGTAAAATCTCCTTGCCAGTCGCACTCACCGGAAGCTAGAGTCTCACAAAGCGTAATTATGTCCGGAGGACACGTCGAAAGCGGATTGGGAACTGCAAAACCAAAAAATAAGGCGGAAAGTCATGACACGTTCAACAGGACAGAAAAGCTCGTAAAGCTATGAATCGGCTACCAATTTTTCTCCATGTGGTCCTAATTTTGTTAACTCAATCTGCACCAACCGAAGCCTCGAAGATGGGCACAAAGAAGAAATAATCCTCCCAATATCTGTCTTTACTTGGGAACCCTCCGATAATTCTGCGATGAGCTTTGTTCGAAAGGGAGTAAAGAAGTGAATCCTTGGAGCGAAATGTCCGGAAGGATAACAGGTTCAACAAGTGATCCACGGTGACTTCTTCGCCACACTCGAAGCTGCGGACCACGATCCCAACCAGGTGTTGAATTCCCCGCGGAGTTATTTGCGCTAGAGCCAGTCTATGCTTCCACAGATACCCAAGGATGACCCCTGGTATTGGGAACCACATGAAGCACATGTAGAAACAACTCTCGTACAAGGTAAAAAACCCTTTTGGGGGCTCACTGGCCCGATCCGATGGCGATGGAAGGATGAAGTCAATTTCTTCGGAAATGTTGAAACGGTGTCTGAGGGTCTCCAAAGATTCAGCAGTAGATAGAGTAGATCCTCGTGTGTCCGCCCTTAGAAACTCGCCATTTTGAAGAACACGCCCGAAGACTCGCGTCTTGCCTCATCCTAGCACTATCGAAACTCCAATTCTCCATCTCGATTTTCACATTGAAAGGACTCTCCATCTCGCTTCGGCCGAAAACAATTTCAGGGACAACAAAAAAAAAACAACAAAACAACCTAAAAAAAAATCTTCAAGAGGAGAGAGAAGGGAGGAGAGAAGTTACCTTGAGATTTTTGAGAAGTGAAGAAGTGAAGAGGAAATGAGGAGAAGGGGAGCATATATAGGCTCATAAAGCAAAAGATGATGTCATCATGCATTGGGAATCGGGCCAAAACACAGTTGAATAAAAAAATTTCTACTGGAAAAAAGATTATCAGTCTGAAGACAGAGAACCTGGCAGATATCAAAAACAACGGACTCAGCGTCATGACGGCTCAGCGCGTACCAAGCGACACGGCACATTGATCCCAGCTTGGACTTTCTCTACCTCGGCACTATCATCACTGAGACTACCGAGCTGGGGGGCTAACTGTTGGGGTCAAAACCCGCCCAGCTGTGATCAATGGAAAAATGGCTAAGTATGAAAATACGAAGAATTGGGCAAGGCCGAAATTGTGCCTAAGTCATTTCTGTACGAGTCCACTTAAGCACAAGAGAGGCCATTCCGGCCAAAGCAGCTCCATTTTCGGGAAGACTTAGTCTTCACTTAGGCAAGCCTTGTTCCTACTTAGGCAAGCTTTGTCTCCACTTAGGCGAGCCTTGCCTTCACTTAGGCAAGCCCCAGCTTCGGCCATAGCTCATATCGGCAAGCCTTGGCATCGGCAAGCTTTGGCTTCGGCAAGCCTTGGCTTCGGCAAGGCCTGGCTTCGGCAACACCCACATCGGCAAGCCTTGGCATCGGCAAGAAAGAGATTTCGGCTGAAGTGTTCCACATCGGCACAGCCCGGCTTCGGCAAGCCTCCACTTCTGCATGGCCTTGGCTTCGGCAAGCCTGGCTTCGGCAAGCCTCCACTTCGGCATGGTCCTGGCTTCGGCAAGCCTCCACTTCGGCATGGCCCTGGCTTCGGCAAGCCTCTACTTCGACAAGCCTGGCTTCGGCAAGCCTCCACTTCGGCATGGCCCTGGCTTCGGCAAGCCTGGCTTCGGCAAGCCTCCACTTCGGCATGGCCCTGGCTTCGGCAAGCCTCCACTTCGGCATGGCCCTGGCTTCGGCAAGCCTCCACTTCGGCAAGCCTGGCTTTGGCATGGCCCTGGCTTCGGCAAGCCTAGCTTCGGCATGGCCCTGGCTTCGGCAAGCCTGGCTTCGGCAAGTCTCCACTTCGGCATGGCCCTGGCTTCGGCAAGCCTCCACTTTGGCGAGCCTGGCTTTGGCATGGCCCTGGCTTCGGCATGGCCCTGGCTTCGGCAAGCCGCCACTTCTGCATGGCCTTGGCTTCCGCAAGCCTGGCTTCGGCAAGCCTGGCTTCGGCAAGCCTCCACTTCTGCATGGCCTTGGCTTCGGCAAGCCTGGCTTCGGCAAGCCTCCACTTCGGCATGGCCCTGGCTTCGGCAAGCCTCCACTTCGGCATGGCCCTGGCTTCGGCAAGCCTCCACTTCGGCAAGCCTGGCTTCGGTATGGCCCTGGCTTTGGCAAGCCTCCACTTCGGCATGGCCCTGGCTTCGGCAAGCCTGGCTTCGGTAAGCCTCCACTTCGGCATGGCCCTGGCTTCGGCAAGCCTGGCTTCGGCAAGCCTCCACTTCGGCATGGCCCTGGCTTCAGCAAGCCTAGCTTCGGCATGGCCCTGGCTTCGGCAAGCCTCCACTTCGGCGTAGCCTGGCTTCGGCGCAGCGTCACTTCGGCACACGGAGACATGGCCACTTCGGCACACGGAGACATGGCCACTTCGGCACACGGAGACATGGCCACTTCGGCACACAGAGACGCGTCACTTCGGCACACGGAGACGCGTCCCTTCGGCGCACGGAGACGCACCACTTCGGCCAAGCTCCACTTCGGCCACGCTCCTCTTCGGCCACTTCGGCCACAATCCACTTCGGCCACGATCCACTTCGGCCACGATCCACTTCGGCCACGATCCACTTCGGCCACGATCCACTTCGGCCACGATTCACTTCGGCCACGATCCACTTCGGCCAACGAGCTCGCTTCGGCTATGATACGAATCCACTTAGGCACGATACGAGCTCGTTTCGGCCGAAGTCATTTTTATACGAGACTGCTTGGCCGAAGTCAAAATTATCCGACAAATTCTAATTGTGTTGATTTCGACACCCAGAGTCTTCATCATAATACAAACTTTGACATTGTCAGGTTATATGCAAAAGCTAATCAATGTTTCATTTGATTATTAAGCTTTCGCACATTTTAAAACCATGTAATTTTTTGTTTGTTTATAATGGATATTCAATTTTAAGCAAAAAAATAAAATATTTTACAAGACGTCCACCTCCAATCGACTAGTTTAAAACGGAAATAACCCAAAACATGAGAAGAAAACAAACCAATCCAAATTATTTAAGAAAATTACAGTTTCATCGATCCGACTAGGAGACAAACGATTTGTTTATCGAATAAAGATTCATATAAATCTTCAGGGGCGGCCCAATTTTTTTTTCTTTTTCTTTGAAATCGTGGGACAAAACATTTCAGTCCCTTAACACTAATTTAAGAAGAAAAAAAATTTGGGCCCCTTTTCCTTATTAAAAGTTTTAAATTGTTCATGGAGCCATGACATGACTAGACATGACACTTCTGCCCTATTTAGGGTGGCCAATCTAAATTTTTGGTTAAATTTTTAGGTTTTGAGTTGAGTTAAAATTATTCAGATAAAAAAATATTGTACCAAATTCAATCTAAATAAAATTTGAATCAAGTTCTTTAGATTTTATATCTGATTTAAGTTTTTTGGATCAGACATAATTTGACCAAAATAGATTTAAATCTAATTTTATTTGGATTGTTTACATTTTGAATTTTTTCGGTTATCGGATTTCTATTTAAAAAATGACAATAACACCTACAATAGATTCTTAACACAACTTCAATAAATAAAATAATTCATAAAATCCTCAAATAAATCAAAATATTATCTTTGATATTTTAAATTTTAAAATAAAATAAAAGACTTGAAGTCGAACAAAAAAATTAATTGTAAAACTAGAATCGTTGAAAAATATCTTTTTGGAAATTTCTTATTTTGATTTATGTATTTTACATTCATATTATATTATTTACTAATATATATGATACATATAAGCTTTTTTAGATTTTGTTTGGGATTTTTAGTTATATGAAATAGGTAATGGGCCGAGCAGAATACACAAACTTACGGGCCGAAGCAACAAGTCCATCTTCGGCCGATCTCAAGGCGAAGGCCCATGAAGCCATGAAGCAAAAATCATCTTCGGTGCCCGTGACTTTACCGTTTGTTTCCGAAATGGTTTGCAACAATGCATCGACATCGGCTACTCTTTTTTCGAAGATCCTTTCTACTGGGGATCGCTTCTCTCCTCCTGATAATTTGGTTCGAAGCAAACCTTATGCTGATATGTCTCTTTCGCGGCGCTAAGGTATTTTATGCCGACCCTCTTCTTTCTTCCTCATTACTGCGATATCTCACTTTTTCTTTTTTTCAGTTTTTTGCTTCCACAACAAAATGGCGTTTGGCTATGAGTCAGATGCTCGAAAGGATGCAAGAAGAGTCGAGAGCTTGAGAAAAACGGTAGTGGAGCTTCAAACCAAACTTGATGAGGCTGAGTGTGAGCGCGATGTTATGATGGAAAGAGCGTCAAAGCAGAAAGAAGACTTGGAAGCTGAGGTGAAACTTTATAAGGAGAAGTGCGATAGAGTCGACGATAAGGTTCTTCACTTAGAGTCTTATATGGCTCAAAGGGATGCTCAGATTGCCGAGCTTCAATGGCTGCTAAGCTCGTAGAAGGCTATGACTGATAAGAAAGTTGAGCGAGCTGAAAGAGCGACGATGCGCAAAATGGCAAATAAATTTCAGGCAAAGGTTGATCGAGCCAATGAGAAAATTTAGAGCTTAGGCGGGTCATCGAAAGATAACATGGTCGATCTCGTCCAAGTTGCTAGTAATCTCGAACTCATCGCATTGCTCCGCGGTGATAAACCCCTCACGTTGGAGGCCGAAGTCGAGAAGCTCAACGAAAGGAAAGCTAAGTATGACGATGAGTTCGACAAGTTGGTTACCGAGTTGGAGAGTGACTTGGTGGTTTCACCGATTTCTGAGGATTCGGCTTATGCTATGCTGCGTAACGAGCCCGTCGAAGCGTCAGCGACGAATATCGAGGTTCGTGTTTTCTCTGGATCCAACAGGGATACTCCTGGTTTGTCTATGCTTAGTTTGAAGAAGGCTTCGAATCCAGGACGACGACCGAATCCTCCGACGAGCCCGCTTCAAGGTCTGATGCTGATTTGTCTTCCAAAGGTAAGGTTGCCGATGACAGAGATCGTCAAACCCGTTATTGAGGATGTGCCGAAGATTATAGCTTTGCTGATCATGTTTTATGACGTTGTGTTTGATTTCGGTTGAATATAGTGCTTGGATGACTTTATCTATATTGACTTAGTATTTTTGCATTGCATCAAAGAATAATGCGAGATGATTAAGGCATGCTGCTTTTGTTATTTGTAGTGTTGGTTTTTTTTTTTCCAAATCTCGTTGCTGAGTACTTTATATCCGAGGTGGACCGATTTGTTTCAACTGCCAAGCATCATAAACTGCTT
The DNA here is from genome assembly GCA_900406555.1 of Pseudoturritis turrita. Classification (NCBI taxonomy): domain Eukaryota; kingdom Viridiplantae; phylum Streptophyta; class Magnoliopsida; order Brassicales; family Brassicaceae; genus Pseudoturritis; species Pseudoturritis turrita. The sequence goes on along the minus strand of OVBL01000229.1, from coordinate 606,435 downwards.
AACCGCCGATAAACCTCGCTGTATTTTGTTTTGATGTTAATACCAACGATTTGTTTGTTGGGTTTAAGATAAACATTTCGGTTTACGGATACGTTACCTTAAACATATCCGCTCCGATAATGAACATAGGTGTTTCGACCAACGATTTTTTTGTTGGGTTTAAGATGAACATTTCAGTTTACAGATATGCTACCGTAAGCATATCCGCTCCGACAATGGACATAGACATTTATATAGCGTGTTTTAATCCGCTAGGATGTAATAGTTAGATCAGTAAAGGATGTAGTAGTCCGTTGCTGTGGCCAGCAGCAACGAGAGTGAGATGAGATGTCTGTTTAGTTAAAACTTTGAGTAATCCATAAAGGATGTGAATGGGATGCATGTTTTGTTAAGACTTTAGTAATCCGTAAAGGATGTGAATGGGATGCCTGTTTTGTTAAGGTTTTAGTAATTCGTAAATGATGTGATTTGAAGATCTTTTAGCTTCGAAAAAATTGCATTAAGTAGACATAGAGTCTATTATAAAGATGGGAGTATACGAGTATACATACCCACATACAAACAAATGATGTGCAGTTAAGGTTTTTGCAGGCTTGGGATTTAGAGTATGGACAAAGCTTGCGAATGTCATAGTGAGAGTATGATGAGAATGTTCTGAATTAACTTTGTTTGTATGTGGATTACAGATTAAGGAATCAAAGCTATGATCTCGAGGATACGTGAGTTCCCGCGATTTTTAAACCTCTTATCTGAACTTGAGCTGCTATTTGTTTGAGGACAAACAAAGGTTTAAGTCTGGGGGAATTGATATACATCATATTTTACCAGTTTTTACTATGTTTTTAATTAAAAAACTACTTTTGGCATTTTATTGGTGTTTTTAATATTTTGTAGTTTTTATAGTATTTACAGGAAATTGGAGCAATTTGAGCCAAAAAATATTTTGGAGATTGGACAAATTATGAGAGTCAAATGTTTCGCATCAGATGGATACATTCCAACTGTTGGATCATGCTCTAATTTTATCACAAGATAGCTGGGAGTGTTAGCTTCAATTTGAATATAATATCGTGAAAGTCCAACGGTGCGATCTCAAGTTATGCTTGATTTACTGAAGACTAGTCAATAAATGTTTGAAAAGAAGCAAGTCTAGGATGTGATGACCGGTCGATCAGTACCATGCAATCGATCGATCATAGATCCGATGGTTTGGCAGAAGATTGATTTTTATTAAACGATCGAAATCGATCGATCGCCCTTTCTAAAAGTAAGGGAATATTCTTTTTTCAATTCTATCTCTTGGATCTTCAAGAGAATAAACTCTAGCCGTCATATTCCTATATAAAGAGATAGAGGAGGCCACAAAAATCAGAGCACCACCACCATCTTCATAGCCACCAAAAGTTTCATAGTTTTAGGTTTCTTTTATAGTTTTTACGCTTTGTTCGATAAGGGAAAAGATCTCGCCTTCTTTTTCCTTTTGGAGAAATTTTCTAAATCCTTTACTACTGTTTTCAATGAATATGATTTTATCTACTGGAGTTGCTTTGATTTTCATATCCATGATTGAGTAGTCATCTAGTTAGGTTTTAGGGATTCAAAGAGATTTCATGAATTGTTAAAGTTTGAAATTATATTTATGGATATCTATTGGTTCTTTATCTTGATTTATTTTCACTAATGATTGCTTGAATGCCCATCTTATGCTCTGATTTTAGGTAGATTTACTTTCTGAAAGCTTGATAAATCTCATGAACTAATCTTGATAAACTAGACGTTATAACCTACGGAATTGAGTTATAAAGTCTAGTGAACATATCGAACTTGGTTGAATTACGAATGTTTGATTTCTACTAGTACTAAACAGGAGTTTATTTTTTTAGGTTGTTAAACATGGTACCTTAGCACCACGGGAGTGGGTTAACTATATATCTATGTTTCAAATTCAAGACGATTCCTTAATTGAATCTTTGATGTTAATATGATTTCTATGATTCGTGATTCTCTACGATTATCCCTAATGTCTAACGCTTTTTCCATTGAATTTGCATCGTTATTTACTTGCTTTTAAGTTTATTTACTTTCATTTTCGTTATTTATTCTATCACAAACAACAAACCCCCATCTTTTATCCTTAGCTTAATTCGAATCTCATAAATTCATAGTGTGATCATTTGGTCTCTAGTGGATTCGACCCCTAAATACTATTTTGATTGTATGTGCACTTGCAGCGTATTTCTAGGGTTAAAACCTAAGATATCAACGAGCAAGATCCCCGACCCCGGAAGGATGACCAATCCCAGGAGGACCGTGGGCGAACCAGCGGTAGCGGAAAGCTAATCCGACGCGACCTTACACACGAGCAGTGAAACCAAAAGGGCAAGCAAGTACTCACCCTCCGACGACATATTCTCTTATCATATGCATCCCCTTGGGGTCCTTGGTCATTTCCTTGCTTTCATACCCTCCGGAGACATTCTCTGATCATATGCATCCTCTCGGGGTCCGTGGTCATTTCCTTGCTTGCATACCCTCCGAAGACATATTCTCTGATCATATGCATTCCTTCGGGGTTCTTATTCATTTCCTTGTTTGCATACCCTCTGGAGACTTATTCTCTGATCATATGCATCCCCTCGGGGTCCTTATTCATTTCCGTGTCCGTGTGCGCACCATCTAGGGGCAGACCATGCATTCACTTGCACTCCTTTGGGGCCTTGCCTCTGTATGTTTCCTCGGGGATGAGTATCCATCAAGCCTATAGCCAGCATGCCCGTATGGGAACTCATTCGTAAGCTCCCCCATGGACTTACCAGCCCCATGGGCATTGTTCCTCCGGCAATTGATAAATTTGTTAATCTGACTTTGTCTTCAATTAAGCTAGTTAGTGGGAAGGGAAGCTGTGAGTTTGAATTTGGGCAAATTACATAATCGAATGTTACATATTTAAGTTTGTTAATGTAACTTTGTCTTCAATTAGGGGATCGACGATCTGTATCCCAAGAACTATCATATAACATCAGTTTATACTTTTAAACTCAAAACCACACAATCTGACTTTGTCTTCAATTAGGTTGGTTAGCGGGAAGCTGTGAGTATTAATTTGGGCAAATTACAAAATCAAAAAGGCTTCCCCATTTCCAATAATTACATTCGCTCCCTCTCCCTCTCCCTCTCCATCTATTATAACATTCTATTATGTGATTTACCCATACTCATACTCACAAATTACTGCTAACCAATTTTAAACTTTTAATGTCTAATTGAAAACAAAATTACATTAACAAAATTAAATAGCTAACATTCGATTATGTAATTTGCCCAAATTCATACTCACAACTTCCCGCTAACCAGCCTAATTGAAGACAAAGTCAAATTAACAAATTTAACAATTGTCTAAATAGAGATTCTAAATCTTACTAACCTCTTCATGTTTCTTGATTGATCTCATCCCGGGCAGCTAGTCGCTCACGCAAATTTGCCTCCTGCTTCTTTAAAGCCTCACCAAGTTTACTCAATTCCTGAAACAATATACAATGACTAACCACTTAGAAATAAACAACTTTTTAACTATTGACTAAGTAGAGAATCTAAATCTTCCTAACCTCTCTAACTTCTTGGATGGTCGTATCCTTGGCCTGTAGTTTGGAAAGCATAAATCCCTCCTGTTTGTGTAAATCCGCAGCAAGTTTATTCCGTTCCTGAAACAGTATACAATGACAAAACTCTTCTAAATAAACAATTTTTAAAAATATCATCTAAATAGAAATTCTAAATCTATGTAACCTCTTCATTTTTATTGATGATCTTTTCCTTAGCATCTAGTTGCTCACGCATATCTTCCTCCTGCTTCTTTAATTCATCAGCAAGTTTATTCCGTTCCTGAAACAGTATACAATGACTCACCTCTTCGAAATAAACAAATTTCCAACTATTGTCTAAATAGAGATTATAAATCTTACTAACCTCTTCATGTTTCTTGATGATCTCATCCTGGGCAGCTAGTTGCCCAACCATATCCTTCTCCTGCTTCTTTAAATCAGCAGCAAGTTGATTCCGTTCCTGAAACAGTATACAATGATATGTACATAGACCTGATAGTCTGATACTAAAACATACCACCGACTAGAGCTGGGATCATATACTCAGTTTAGGTAAACTCAAACATATGTAACTCACATGTTACCTTTTCAAATAGTTGGTTCTTCTTTTTCATTTCATTGGAATCATAGAGAATTTCTGCCTTCTGCAATTCCACTTTCTGATTGATAGAAATGAAAAGTTAAAAATAGTCCAAACCCCATATACAAAATTAAATTAGACAGACCTTTCTGTATTTGGTGAAATCACTCTATTTGGTTGCATTGTCGTTTTTTAGATTTTGAACTTGCTGATTTGGAAGAATAGAATACCATTAATTTAACAATTTCAAAATTGGTTAGGACCAGATATACTTTTAAACTTGACTAACCACTTGGAGATCCTCTATTATTTTATCCTTAAGTGGCATTGCCACTCCTTTTCTGTATTCATCATCGTTGTCGTAAGACTTTCCACCTCCGGAAAGTATAAACATGAATTCCATTTAATTTGAGGGTAAGCAAACTGTTGGGACATCTAATCTTGCAGATTCAGAATCCCAATATGGACCCAAAGATTAAAACCCTGGTCCATTACCTTTTCTCCTATGTTCTGGTCTGACATGTATGTTTCTTCCTCTTTTTCGTGTTGCATCAGATACTGAAGCATCTACATTCTCCAACTCCCTGTTAACTAGTCAAGCAACTAAGATGTGTATGAAAAGGCATAGAATATGGAAAATGAAAAATCACCTTCTCAGTGCAGTAACTATGCGTATCCATTCAGCTCTGCATCACAAAGAGAATAAGCAATTACCAAACACAGCCTTAAGTTTATGTCAAGACGTATAACTAATTCATATATTCGATAAACAGGATAGGTGAAATTACCTGAGTAATCCTTCCTTGATCTTTGTTTTGCCAACCATCAAGTCATCCAAGAAAAGAGACACAACTAGTACTTTCATCCCCAAGAGAAGCCTGAAAACAAAAATATACAGATTCCAAGCAAAAATTTGTCAAAACTCTCAACATAAGAGACACAACTAAATGTTCTCAACATGTATCAAAAAAACTCTAAGAAACCACGTGAACTAAGGAAAATGGAAACCTTCGACAATTCAACTATGGGGCTCCTCCTCTGCCACTTGGTCAATACATTTGATCTGTTTAAGGGCTGCTTCCGCTGCTTCCACTCTCGATTCTAGAGCATTGACCAGCTTACTCAATCGAACCAGTTCCTGAAATGAGAAAACTTAATTAAACAAGTGTTGAATAGTCCACAATCTTTCATCACTAAAGAAACTATACAGCTTGTTACTTTGTTAGGGGCATAAACATGTTAGTCCTTTGGTAGAATGTGAAAAGGGATCCATAATCTAGACCACTAAAAATCAGCTCTTCTGTTTCCATGTTTACCAAAGATCGAGGAAAGAGGAGCTTAGAGTTTTTTGTTAAGACCCGAACAAGAGTATTTACTTGGGCTTAGTTGGGCCTAGTAGTTGTCTTATACTTAGATGATAATTGGTCCATTACAGTTAGTACTTCTTCGATGTTGCTCGATAGTACATAGAGCTAAACTCTTTGTAGCTGTTTGGTTATCAAATATGTGACACCCGCCCCTCCGAGTAAAATGGAGACGGCATGTCTAAGGGCATTAACTTTAAAAATACAAGAAAACACTTAATAGTTCAATGCCACTTAAATCCCAAGGATCGTTTACAAATTATTTTACAAAATATAAACTTAAACTGTTAACGTAAACTTCAAAACGACAACATCTTTTAAATAAATAAACCAGCGTTTTCCCAAAACCATCACCAAGTCAATGACTACTCCTGCACGTCCTCGGGCTTACCTGAAAAAGAGAGGGGTGAGTAATTGGAAATTACTCAGTGAGTGTGGGCCCTAGGGACCCACGATATACCTTCTCAGATATTCAAACCCACAACAGACGAAAGTCCAAAGCTAATACACGCAGCAAACACGTCCGAAGACACTCACAGATCAAGAAATGACTTCCTAGACCCAACTAGTGGCATATAGCGGCACACACGCTGTCCGTCCTCATGACGCTTATAGGCTCGTCTAGCCACCGACGAGGGAACTATGGTGCGCCACACGCCTTCCATATTCCTAGCACACACATTGAACTATGGTGCGCCACACGCCTTCCATATTCAACACAAACACAAAGGCCAACCGCCTCAAGCCTACAGCTTAACCCAACCCGCACAATAATTTCCCCACACAATGCAAGCACCCGCAAACACTATTCATAAATCATTCAACGTTTTCCATTTAACATTTCTATATTTCTAGGTTCGTCAAACATCAACTATTCTACAACGAGTTT